>VUQK01028392.1:73394-89536 GCA_015106715.1 Bujurquina vittata | reverse complement strand
TTTACCCGCCACGGGGATGATTCTCTTCTGGTTTGTTCCCTTTCCCCCCCCCCCCCCCCCCACACACACACACGCGCAAAACACACACACACACACACACACACACACCAAGTCTAATCCACTGTGTATGTTTATATTGTCCATGGTCACCAGGATTACAGCGGCAAGTGGGGAATGCTGGGAACAGCAGGTGAAGTGTCGTAAGGGGGCTTGGGGCTGCTTTCCATGACGTGTAGGTCTGAAACAGAAGATGTGGGATAGCTACACGGGCCTGTGGAGAGAGAAAAAGAGGCATATAACAAAACAGACAGAACTCATAGAAACTGATGGAAGGAAGTTTTGATCATATTTATGAAATGTAAGCTATCTAAAATATAAATGCTTCCTTGTCCCTACTGCTCCAGAGCGTTGACTGCTTTTACCCTGAAAGTCACAAACTATACTGACTGATGGGCTAATGCTAGGCAGCTGTCTAACGCTATCTAAGTAAGAAATCAACACTGTTACGATGATTGCTAAGTTCCTAACGTTTGTATTTAGTTTGTTTTTCTTTTTAATTGTTAGTTTGTAGTTTTTCTCTTACAAATAAGTTTGATGTTTGGTTAAGATGAAGTTAATAATAAATTCATGTGAAGAAATGACTAATCTCGGTAAGTCCATCAAACGGGCGCCAAAGATACAAATATCCTCTGCTGATCGGCGAGGCCAGCAGCAGTAAACCTGCCTGTCACTCGCTCTACAGCCGAGGAAACCGCTGTCTAAACAAGATATGCTGCCACTCTGACACCCTGCTCTGACTCATCTTCCTCGCTTTTATCGCCTACAATTCTTTCCCACTGCTACATCCAAAGCCATTACAGAGAAGCTTCCAGTTCAAAGGTCACAGAGGGAGCTTGAAGTGTGCAGATGGATTATGAGATTTACTGAAATTCTTTATTTCTAAATCGTGCATAGTATCAGGTTACAGTCATGCCAGGGATTTACAAGGACCTTCAATAACGTAATGCCTTACCTTTGCAAGTAAACGGCTGCAGGTGTAACACCACGTTTGTGTCTCTTATCTTACAGTGTAAATGGAGACTGCACCACGCTGGTGCCACACTACTGCATTATTACTGTAAACTCCCTTGGTTTTTCATGTGAGATGATATTGACAGCAATCTTCTCCGTAACGTCTGTTCTGCGGACATGCCTTGAAAAATTGTCAACAAGATCTGCAGCATTTTGAGAACTGGTTACGGAGCTTGCCAAGGCAAATTTAAGATGGAAGGATGTTTCTGGTTCCCAGGGCCAGGGCTATTTGAAGCATTAAGCTCTAAATCCACATGCCAGCAAAGAAACAGAAATACATATTAAAGCAGCATCAGCAGCTCAACGTATGAACAAGCAGAGATGCTTTGGAAGGATATGAAAGCAAAGGCAGTTTGGGTCGTATTTTATATGCAGATGGTGAGAATAGTTTATCTGTGGACAGCATAGATGAACGGACCCTACATTAGGGTGAACGGTGCCTTAATCAGGCTCCCCCACAGTTCTATCAATCTTCTACCTCGTGGGAAGGGCAAGTTGCTGTTAGTTGATGGCTGTTTTGAATTTTAGGATCAAAATGGATTTTCAACATAACTGCCCATCGCTACACAAAACCACCGCTGGCTGATTGTTAAAATCATGCAAAGGAAAGGCAGCTGTAATTATCTCTTCCTTTCAAATGACAGCTGTTTGGACTTCTCCTCAGCCCGCACGAGTCCTCTGGACAACTTCTGTTGAAGCATCTGGAAAGATTTACCCCACAGAAATGCTTTTTTCCCCCATCAAATGTTTTTCTAATAGGTATTTCGTGATTTCATCTTGGTTGGTAGCTGCAGTTGTGCAAAGATTCTCTTCATGCCAAACTACAGCCTTGTTCTCAAATGACCTGCAGACCCATGTTTAATTATGAGAGACAGAACAACAGAACAAATACAGAGAGAGAGAGAGAGATGAGGAGACATGAATTTGGTGAGGCAGCAGAGACCTGGAGGCCTGATTTGGAAAAAGAAAGATTGGAGAAGAAAGAAAGAAAGTGAAGTAGGGGGGCGGATGGGAACAGAAAGCAGGAGGGAGGCAGTCGGTTATATAAGCCAGCTAAATGAATCACTGCAGAAATCAGAGCTATCAGACCAGTGAGACAGACTGGCTTGGCCGAAGAATTGGAGCAATATGAGGAATAACACAAATGATCGGCCGTCTTGGCTGTTGAGTCATGTTGTTTCTTTAGAGATCAAAGGTCGTTCATCTGGGTCCAACAGTTGCTCTATTCATTTCTGTTTCCTTGTAAATCCTTATGTCACACGCAAGTCTGGACACAGGAGCTGTTGATTGCACATTTACAAGTAATTGGATTTAAATTTCTGGCAGTCCCATTGTGCTGTTCATTTGCCAAAAAGTCCATTAACATAGTTTTCTATTTTACTTTAAGCAAACATCTGAAGTAAAATAAACATTGTAAAAGTGTGTGTGTGTGTGTGTGTGTGTGTGTCTGTGTTTGGCTGAGGTGTAGATAAGGATTAGAGATGGAGGTATAGGATTTCATCCCCTAGACTCAACTTGAGACGTGTGTGTTTATACCCCTGTATTCGAGTTTTTGTGTGTGCATGCGCACGCGCACGCGCGTGTGTGTGTGTCTGTGTTGTGATGCCATAGAGGAGCCTGGCTGTAATGATCCAGCTCAGTTTGTTTGCACAGCCACCCAGAGATCCAACAGGTCCACAGATTCAATCAAAGAGGATGTGGTTTCACTTCTAATTTCACACAAACCGTCTCGGCTACGCTCTGGATGACTGTATAGCCAAGAAAAAAATGAACATAGAGAATGATTGAGTGGCAGGAGATATGAGTCTGTAAGCCATTCCTCCTCCACTTGCATTCATGTCTGCATGTGGGGCATGAAGGAAAGGGGTATTCTGTTTGTGCAGAGGCATGAAGAAAGTGCAGAAATCAGGGTGTGCAGTTGTGTGTGTGTTTCACATGTATGCTCAGTATTAGTGTGTAATTTTGGTCTGCGTGCAGAACTCCTGACCCACTGATCTAACAGCAGCGCAGTAATGAGCTTATTAGTCTACTGATGTATTTAAAGCAGGTCACAGCAGTCTGGATTATTAGCAGCAGACTGTACACACATGGGCATGTGATGTAGGGTAGTGGCAGTAATTGCAGTGAAGTACCATCAGTACCAGCAGTGTTGGAGCTAGTTGTTAATGCTTGTATAGTTTTGCTAATAACTGAGATGTTTGGGGGTGGGGGGGCACAATATTTTTGTAATTATATCCATCTGGCTGTGATTAAATAAATTATTCTGGAAAAAACTCATATTTCCTGAATGTTTGATGACATATATCAAGCTTTATACGCCATCTAAATTAGGTATTGCAGCATAACTAAGGGATGGTTCAGGGTCATCTGATCAATAATAATGCCTTACAATTGTATAGCGCTTTTCACGGAACTCAAAGCACTTTACAATTTCGCGCACTATTCATTCACACCTCAATCACACTTGGTGGTGGTAAGCTACTAATGTAGCCACAGCTGCCCTGGGGCAGACTGACGGAAGCGTGGCTGCCAATCCGCGCCTACGGTCCCTCCGACCACCACCAAACACACAACACAATCACACTTAGGCAATGTGGGTTAAGTGTCTTGCCCAGGACACAATGATAGCATGCGCTCAGACGGGGACTTGAACCAGGGACCCTCCGGTTGCAAGGTGAGCACCTACCCAATGCATCACCTCCTTTAAGCCCCAACTATAAACTTGATCAAAAAGGAAAGTCTAAGATAAGGCCTATTTTTAAGATTAAGTCTAATCTTAAAAATAAAGACGGAGTCTATCTCCTGAATCCAAACTGGGAGCTGGTTCCACGGAAGAGGGTCCTGAAAGCTGTCGGCTCTGCCTCCTATTCTACTTTTAAATACCCTATGATATGTCTTTAAGGTAAGATGGGGCCTGATTATTCAAGACCTTGTATGTGAGAAGAAGGGTTTTAAATTTTATTCTGGATTTAACAGGGAGCCAACAAAGAGAAGCCAATATGGGAGAAATATGATCACTCTTTCTAGTCCCTGTCAGTACTCTAGCTGCAGCATTTTGGGTCAGCCTTTCATGGTGTTTTTAGGACAACCTGATAGTAATGGATTACTGTATGAATTAGTTTTTCAGTATCACTCTGAGACAAGATGTTTCTAATTTTAGAGATACTGCTACAAATGCAAGAAAGAAGTCCTACATATTTGTTTAATATGTGTATTCATAGACATATCCTGGTCAGAGTACAATAACATCAGTTTTATCTGAGTTTAGAAGCAGGAAATTAGAGGTCATCCAGGTCTGTAGATCTTAAAAACATTCCTGCAGTTTAATTAATTGGTGTGTGTCATCTGGCTTCATGGATAGATAAAGCTGTGTATCATCTGCATAACAAAGAAAATGTATGCAATGCTTTGTAATAATACTGCCTAAGGGAAGCATGTATACTGTAAATAGAATTGGTCCTAGCACAAAACCCTGTGGAACTCCATAAATAACATTAGGGTATGAAAAAGACTGCTTATTTACATGAACAAATTGGAGCATATTAGATAAATATGATTCAAACCACTGCAGCGCAGTACCATTAACACCTACGGCATGCTCTAATCTCTGTAATAAAATGTTATGGTCAACAGTATCAAAAGCTGCGCTGAGGTCCAGCAGGGTAAGTACAGAGATGATGAACTTTTGTGAGAACAGGAAGGTTGGAGATTGGCCTATAATTAGCTAAGACAGCTGGGTCAAGTGAAAGCTTTTTAAGTAACGGTTTAACTACTGCCAGTTTTAAGGTCTCATCAATAAAGATGAGTGATACCAGGCTGTCAAGCACTTTGGATTTGAGGGTCTCACAGGAGCCAAAGTGTCCAGAGTTGAATGCAGTGAAGTTGTAAAACAATTTACAAGATAATCGAAGTCTGTGGGAGTAGAGTTTAGGTAGCTGCTCAGCATTGTGTTGGCACACGGTACTGAAGAAGGTAATAGTGGAGGAAATATTAAGTGTACAGTAGCTACAGCACTTTCAGAAAGGCATCTACTGTAATGAAATTTATCCCCCACTGCTGTGTAATCCTTTATTGTAATTTCAAATGTTATTAAGAAATGATCAAATAGACAGAATTTTCAGGGGAATACAGTTAAATGTTCAATTTCTATACCATATACCAGAACAAGATGCACTTAATAATTTCCTATTATTCTGGAATATATGCAAATTGCCATCATTAAAATGGAAGCAGCAAACTTTGTGAAAACCACGACTGTAGTGTTAAAGGCTAAAACAGTCAAACATTTCTCTCTGGAGTTGGTGGAGACTGAAAATCGAGCTGAGAGAGAATTGATTTTTTGTTAAGATTTACTCAAACTTACCAAAAAAAAGGGCGGGGGGTAATCAGTTTAGTCAAGAGCTAAACGATTTCATTCAAAGCGCATATACCCATCTCTAACTCTTTTAGATATAAACTTGATTATCTTCTGATTGCCTTCTCTTTTTTTACAAATAATATATGACCCAAAGTAAAGCAGGTCTCCAGTTTTCATGAGCTTGACTCCAGTGACAGCTGTAATCGAGTAAAAAAAAAAAGGAGGGTAAACTCACAGGTCAAAAGTTAGAAGCAAATATTGACCCACTGATTCAACAACTCAGCTTGACAAAAGAGTTGTAAAGAAGCAAGGTGGGCACGGAGACATCAGCTCTGGATATCTGTTACTGCTGGTTCACAGGACTGCTCTTCCTGGATCACTTTCACAGGCATATAAAGCCAGGTCCAACTCACTCCATTTCCACGTGGGCTTTAAGCTTTCCAGTAACAAGACAACTGTTTTAAGTGCAAGTTCCATTTTAATCCCGCAGAGTGAGGCAGGGGGGATTTGTTTCAGCTCAAATGAAAATGGTTCTGACATTTGCAGCACGTAGCAGCGCCATGCAAAACATAAAAAACAACAGAACAATGTGCAGAGGAGAAAACAATATGGTTTCTTTCAATTTAACATTATGCTGCTTCCCCTGACTGTCACAGGCATCTTTCTAATGAAGTCTCAAACATAATGACTTCTTCATCCTGTTGGCTGAGATCTCCAGTTCCATCTCAGGTTACAGCTATCTCTAACAAAATTATACCTTTTGAAAAGATTTCCAATCTCCAAAACTGGACAAAGAACCTTACTGCCTTTCATTGTTAATTACCTTTATCGGTGCTTATATATCTTAGCTATATCTTCAACTGCTTGCTTTTGCTTCCAGCGGGCTTTCATTATGGAAACTCTTGAGTTTCAGCTGTACAACTATGATAAAGACTCAGGGGTGGAAATCTAGAGCAGAGGCCATTTTGGTTCTTCAGTGACACGTAATGGAGGCCATTGAGTGGTCCCTGGACAGGAAACCAGGGGCCGTTGGGGGTCGTTGACAGGCGTCACTGACCCCTTTCTCCACTCATCTGGGGAGAAACCAGAGCCCTCCAGCTGACAACACAACATCTCCTCACATTCAGAGTCAGCCAAAGATTTGGTGCTAATAGCTGAGGAATGATGATTGTCCCCGCGGTCGGGTTTCACAGAGGAGACGTTTGCGGACAAAGGAAGGGAAGGGGGAACGTGAGCTCAGTGTCAAACACCACGTGCACGAAAGCTCTGGGAAGTATGATTCCTGTTTTCTTGTAGAAAAAGGTTTAACCTATATAAAGTGCATTAAAGTTATAAAACTCAGACACCTTCAACATCTCAGATAATTAAAAGTTAGTTCCTATGGCTGGTTATGTGAAGACAACCAGCTGCAACCTGAGCTGTACTTAGGGCAACTGAAGGAATTCAACCACACAGTGTCCAGACCAGTGTTTACATTAAACTGTGATAATCGTCATTGCACACACCAGGAAGAAAACAAGATTTTTTTTATGTCTTCCTTTAGTTTGTAACTGTCTATCTTGAGGATTGTGCATTTAGTTCTGCACTTACATAAATCTGGGAAATTCACAATAGATATTCTTTAAAAAAAAAGAGGTCTTTATTAAATCATCAAAAGCCTTCAGACGAGCTCCATGATTCCATCATTTCAGCCTTTCGATAGCTCGTCATGATAGCATCTTTTATTGCAGCCTCTATCCCTGGTGACTGCCCGCGTCTTTCAAAAATTTACATTCCAGATTTCCACGTCGCCTCTTTTCTTACTAGTTGAAGTGTCCAGGCAAGGGTGAGATAGCCAGTGTGGCACACTCACAGTTTTTGATTCAGACTTTGGGGGCTTTCTCAACAACCTTAACTTTAAGCAACAGTCTATTATAGTTTATTATACTGCCACACTGAGCATTAAAAAGTATCCACTAGGACATAGCTTCAGGACTAAAGCATCCTTGGCCAGAATCACAATATCTTGCTTGAATGTGTTTGATTTGGAACAATAACTACACATGGGAGCAGTGGAGCCGTAAAGGAAACAGAGATAAAGTCTTTTTCCCTTTTCAGCCCATTGTGACATGCCACTAATCTTAATTTACTGTGATGGTTTTTCATGTTTTCTGTCATGCATATACTGTCACATTGGTGGATGCTCATATTAAACATGGTCAAATTTTAAAATAATGAGGTCAACATGTGCTTTATTCCAAAAATAGTCCTCTTCGACTAATATAAAAATCCATATTATGGAACAACTGTTTGACTAAGTAAAGAGAAACAAGAGTCTCTCATTAGATTCGGACAAGAAAAGAAGTCATGAAAATTTCTAATATGTTGTCAATTTTGTTGAAATGGAGTTAAAACAGACGTCAGCTTAGCTTTAATTTCCACATACTTGCCAGAGGGCTATAAAATAGTTTAGATGCCTTCAGTATTGTTCTACTGTGCAGAAAATAGTGAAAACAAAGAAAACTGTTCAGACTTTTGATTGGTACGGTACGATACACATATCCATCTGAAACTGACTGTGGTTACACGACAAGCCAGTAATACCCAGATCTTGTAAGTTATCACTTCAGAAGACAGCCTTTAATCACTGGAAGACCTGCACACACAAATACTCCTCTCACATAATGATGTGCAGTGAATCAAGTGATCAAGTGACACGCAGATCCCTCCTTTCAAACCCACCGCAGAGGACGACAGACCTCTGCTGTAGCCAAAAGCCAAACTCCATCTGAGAACCAAACAAACAAGAAGATTTACTTAAGACAAGCGACACCAGACGAGCGTTACGGTCGAGTGCATAAAGCACAAACACGAAGGACATACGGGAGTGACTCGGATGTCGCAGAGAAAACTCAGCTTTAGGTTTCCGACCGCAGTTTGTAGTCTAAAGATTTGGAAGTAGGCTAGCAACGCTCATCTCTTTCTGTCTGTGTTTAAAAAGCATCCAGACCTTTTGTCCTTCGTCCAACCGCAGATATCCTACAGTTTCTGCCAAGTCTTCCTTTGGCCTCCATCCAGCGGGCAAATGCAAACCTCCCCTCCTCTCATTTCACCCCACCATCTCGCCAACCCTCTCTCCATCTTCTTCTTCTTTCTCTAACTGTTGTGTAAACCTCGTAATTACAACCATGGGGAATTTTCATGTTTGTACAAGAAATGAAGTTTGACATGGCCCTTAAAGGTACAGCTAGCTGAGTGACCCCCAGTTCCCCAGAAACTGTTCAAACCCCACCAGAGCGAATTAAAAACGCATTGTCATTAATCTCGAGTGACGTCTTTATTTTTTTTTTTGTCAAAAGGGCTTTTTTTGGGTTATTTTTTGGAAGTTGCAAGATTTCCATCCTAATGGCAAAGCGCTATTACCACTAATCCTGCTGTCTGGCTCGGGCTCGGGACCCTCTTCACACGGACAGCCAAGAGGGAGAAACCCCATCTGGGCGCGGGCTACCAAACCCACACAGCTTCATGAAGGACGTGTGAAAACGCTGCAAATATCTGGGTTTGGAGTAATGAGAGGGAATCTGATGTATAGCACGGAAACATAAGCGCTCCGTCTTTGTTTTTGTTCTCTTGCCCGCTCCTTCTTCATGCTCTTTTCCCTCATGTATCACAGGATTTCTGTTTGCATTGCTGATACATTCTCATGGCTGATAGTTGTATCAAACCTAATTTTAACTGGCACAAGTCAAAAGCAAATACCAGTGTTCCAGCAGTGAAGCGTGATACACACACAGTTTCTTTGTTTAAAGATATAACAGTGTGCCGGGGGGTGTAAAATTAATCAACAAAGGGCTGCCTTTTTGTTTCCAGTCACATATAATTGTCCACAGATCCTCGTCCAATGTTTCAGTTGCAAGCGAGCAGTGTTTAATGTGCCTCTATTCCAGTGGTTCTCGAATCCAGGCCTCGTGCCCCCCCGCCCTGCAGGTTTTAGATGTGTCTCTGCTTCAACACACCTGAGTCAAATATAGAAGTCATCAGCAGGACTTTGGAGAACTCGACTGCATACTGAGGAGGCAATTCAGCCATTTGATTGGACACACTCACCCATGAATGAGTGAGTGTGTCCAAACCTGTATATTTAAGTTTGAACAGCAATTTCATGCCAAAACCATTCAGTCAATGAGAACTGATCTCTTGCAAAGTTTGCAAAATGTGGCTCACATATTGTTATTAGTGATGGGAACAACAACTTAGGACACATTAAAGTCAGAGTTCTGGGAAGATTGATTTCAGAATGTCTTTAGTCACACTGAACACGTGCAAATGTTCACCCAGCAGAAGGAACTGGGCAAAAGTCATGCTGGAACTGTCCTTTCATAGCTTTTCTAAAAACAACTAACAACAATTTATTGTTGCTGTTTATAAAAAAACATGCTCAGACATCATGATGTTCCCTAGTAGAAAGTCTGACAAGTCAAATCCATTATTCCATCCACTGTAGGATAGCAAATAATAAGTCAGAGGTCTCCAGGCTTTTCCAGTCAACATGAATCAGTATTAACTTTGGGGGAGCTGAAGAGTGTCAGTTTGCTTTGTTAAAGTTAATACGCATACAGTCTCAGCATCCCAACCAAGTCCATACAAATAAGGGCAGATTTAAATCCCAGCGTGGCCTAAACATGAGATGCACTGTATCAGCTGGACTGGGCTGGGCTGGTCCTGGAGGCCGAAACCTTAAACTGATGTGATAATAACACAAACAAAAGCAGTGAACCTTCTACTGCTACGCTGCCTCTGCTCTCACAGCATATCCAATGCATCATTTGAAAGTGAGTTGGCATATTTATTTTGGTATTTATATGAAGTGTTGTCCACACTGATTGCTGTCAATAAAACCAAAGTCTGCCAAATATATGTTTTTATTGTAATTTGCTTCACTTAAACTATAAACTATAATCTCATGATGGATAATGAAACAAAGGGCCTCCACACTGGAAGAAATGACTCAACACTCCCTGTAGTAATTTTGTCTCTTTGGGGTCATTTTGGGTGTTATCTGGGTTGCTTTGTTTCCCTTTGGTGTCTTTTGTGTGTCTTTGTGGTCATTTCCTATGTCTCACTGGAGTTGTTTTGTGTGTCATTAGGGTTGTATCATGTCTCTTTATGTTGGCATGGGTCTCTCTGTGGTCTTGGGGGGTAGGTTTTGTGTCTCTGTGCGGTGGGATTGTGTTTCCTTCGGGATCCGAATAGAAAGGTGCATTTAGCAGTGCTGAGAAGCAGATGATATCATATTTAAATATAATGATTAGTTATGTGGTCAGCATAAACAGCTCAACACATGTGGCTCAGAAATGACGGCAAGAGACACAATAACTTCCAGTGTGGTTTAAATACTGAAGACCCGCAGAGGCTACGTTTTGTAGTCAGTGACCAGCTAGAGATTCAAGGACCGTTCACACAGGAAGACCCTCGCAGCAATGGGGTGTCCAGAGATAATTGAATTCAGTGAGCTGTTAGGGTGAGCAATTGGTAAAGGATCCAGCTGTTTATCATATGAGGCTGCGGTGAATACATTACAGATTTACTTATGCAACCAGAGCCTGGAATGTCCTCCCCCAACCAACGTAAAGCTCTACAATGAGTGAATCCCTGCTTATGTGGCTGGAGCTTCAGGCTGATATTAGCTAAGAGCTAATGTTATATTTGTACCTTTGAAATGATAGAGGTCTTGACAAAGTCGAAGACATAACAGACCTGAGGCAGCCTCAATAACCAGTTCACACAGTATGATTGAAGTTAGCCTAAATTTTCCACTGTTTCATAAGGATTACATAAAAATCAAAAAGTATACCTAGTTTAAATTTGGTTGCTCTCCTCTTCATGGTTATGTTTGGGTGAATCTTAGAAGTCCTGCCACTGTAGTCCGTAAACCTGTACAGAAAGCAGACACTGACTTGTCTTTCAAGCTGACCCAACTTTCATGTGGAGTGCATGTAATGAGACACAATTGCGTCACAAAAAAAGAGAGCTTTCATAGTTGTTTAGTGGTAAAATGTAACGTGTACTGGCCTGAGCCTCATATGCAGTGAAATCTTTAAAACTGCTTTCCTGTAGCACTGAGACTGAGAGTGGCTCTCAAGGACTCTATATTTTCCTCTTAACACCGACATTCAGTCCACTGCTTACTGTGGCATTTTTTAAGTGCCATTATTAGGTGGTATTAGGAGGTGAATTGCAGTATATCTTCGAACACACATGCTAACTCCAATAATACTATAAATGTACATAAAGGCTCCCCTCCACACACTGCACTTGGCACACCCCCACAACCTCCCTTTACATCTCAGATACTGATAGACCCCCATTACTTTAATATGAAAATTGCAACCACATGGAATTTCTCCCATGGTTCAAACTTACAGTGGCTGGCGACCACACCGTATGGCAGCCTGTCGCTCCACTCCTGTGTTTTTTTTACCCCCCTCCCCTCCCTCCACTGATCAGGCACTTCAAGGTTTGCCAGCCATAACACAGTTGGCACAGGCTTTGCCCTCCCATCACTGCCGTGCACGCAAACGTTGTTTCACTTCTTTCTTCTCTTTTTTTCATCGTCTGTTTATTTTCTTTTTTTCTTTTCCGAATGGAAATTTTGAGGTCGACTGGTGTTGCCTGTTCCGGGCGAACAGTTCCAAGCACAAAGGGTAGGATGAGGAATGGGAGGAGGATTGAAGGGAGACAGTAAGAAGTCGCTCGGCAAATTCAGTGTTTTAACCGGCAGTGAGGGAACTTCAAAACAGCTCCCATGTGTTCTTTATTTCAGCTGGGGTTCGATTGCAAATGGAGCGAGGCGAGAGCTGGCTAGACCCTCTACCCGACACACAAGCACTGTCCACACACACACACACACACACACACACACACACGCACACACACACACAGAAAGACGTACATACTCTGCCCACTGTCCCCATCCGCCAACCACATTCACGGACTACAAACCGATACAGAGCAGTGGACTGTACTTTCCCAGACCCTGCTGCCAGTTTGGACTTATTACATTACCTAGATTTGCTTTATGACAATACAACAAGACATTGTGGTTTACAGGAATGTGGGACTGTCTTTCAAAGCCATGAATATACACACAGTGAAGATTACAGTCATCCAGGGGAGGCAATTGAGAACACTTTCTCTTTTCCAGGAGCAACAGTCTGTTTCATATTCAGCCATTTTCAGGCCTGTGAGATGCCAGGGGGCTGTTCGCTGCTGAGCACCACTTCCTGGCTTGCTAAAAGGTAAACAAGCTAGTTGATGAAGTTGGAAGAAATTGTTATTGATTTATGTCTTTTCATCATCCTGGATGCTCAAAAGATTAAAAAGATCATCTAGCACAAATGCCACAGTTCATGTTTACATTGTGAAGTTTTTGGCCAAAGTCCCCAAAACTCCACCAAATTTTCTCTTTTTATAGACTTCCTACATTTTTGGAACACACAAATGGAAAAGCTTTTAAAAGAAAAGGTGTAATGCCAAAATCAAACTTCAACTGAAGTTTGATTTTTCTGATAGTTTCTGAAAATGCCCCTAATGCCAACCCTCTCTGGTATTCCCTTTGCTCCTAGTTCTCATTCCCAAGATGTGAAATACTGACATTTTATCAAAGTCACTTGAGCTTGAGACCAGTGAGACTGGTTCTATTACTTGTCATATCAACGTGTGCTAAGAGCCCCTCAGCATGTACTGAAACACGCTGAATAAGCATAATTTTTTTAACATGCACAGTTAATGTTGTGGAGATATCTATTGTAACCTTTTGGTGACTAAACCTGACAAATGAGTAAAGCTGAACATAAAAAAATGAGTGAAAACTAATCAGTGAGTGAAAACAGTGTTCCCAAGGTTGGGGTAAACCACAGCCTCCTGGCTGAACAGTGTGGGAGTTATTCCACCATCAAACCTCCACCAGCCTCAGCTGCCTCTCTGTGTCTCACATTGACATGGAGGGTGTCCCGGCTTCTTTTTTGGGTGATTTCTTGGTCATGTTGTGCACAGCTATTCATCAATGCACCTGCTTACCATTTATAAAGCAACACATAACTATCGCTAGATCCCACATTACTATAGCTAGATCCCACATTACTATTGCTAGATCCCACATTACTATTGCTAGATACCACAGTACTGAGAATGCTACTAAGAAAGCTGATATTTCACCAGAAAGGAGTGCATGGTCGAAAGGTGCTCATGCTAACCAGCTGGTTGCTAGCTGTGTCATTTGGCCCTGAGAGATGAAAGACTGTTTTTTTTCACTAAAGACACTGATGAGACCTGGGAGGCTGAATTAAAACAGAACTAACATGAACTAACCAACATTAAAACACTCCAGTTGAGCAGATAATAACAATAATAATAATAATTAGTAGTAGTAGTATTATTTGCCAGTTTCACATACAGTAATATTGATGGGAGCAGCTTTAAAATAAGAACCTGGTTGTAATGAACCGCAATTATCCTTAGACAGAATGACTGGATTGGTCGTAGTTGCCAGTTTGTGACTTAACTAAACATTTGGTCCCATTTTTGACATAACCTGTGTTCATAAGCAGCAATTGACAATCACAAATTACAATGAACACGTCTCCGTTTTTCTTTCATGCTTGCTGCTTGTCAGCCTCTAATCCTTCCAAGCAAATGTTTGGTTTCTTACTGCTAGGAGGGAAGGCAGTCATGGAAACTAGCATATTCCAGATAAACACAGGAGGTGAAGCCCTCCTCTGTTTGCTCTGCTGTAAACATGAAAGCACTTTCATGCTGGTGGAATGCAAGCGGCCTGCGTGCTCCACAGTGCATATGTGAACTTTCATGTATGAATGTATGCGCCTGCTTATCCTCACCCTTTAACGTGTCAGCACAATTGCTCACGCTCTGAATGTCTACGATGTGAATGCATTTTGTTTCAGCAAAGAAACCGAGCTCGCTCGCGGCCATGTGTAGCACAAATGTTGCATCAATAGGCGGGATGTATAGCTACTGCAGTCTTGGCTTCTGGTGCAAGATGTCGTTTTAAAGTTAAGCTGCAGCCAAAATCTCGATCTAAAAAAGCAAAATGTGGATTTCTTGAGGTGCCTTTTTTTTTTTGAGCACTCATCCAGCATTTAAGGTGTATGTTGGTAAGGAGGGTAAATATAGAAAAAAAAGAAAAGGTCAAAAGTGGTCAAAGTGTATTAAACATTAATACAGTATATGCCTGTCAAACCACTGCTGACCATTTGATGCACCACTCAAAGGATAGTGCTTAATTTATTAACAAATGCAGTGAGAAGGCTAAAACCAGTAATGAAAGTTACTTCAGTCTTAGATTCGTCACCACTTTGCCACTGAATTTGAATGTTGACATAAAGTCATGTACAAAGGCTTTAGACAGGCTTCAAATGCTTCATAATCACTGAAATTCATAGGGAGTGCAGTTACATATGAGAGGAGTCTGCTCAGAATTTGGTTCTGAGCAGATTCTGCCTTTAAAACAGCTCCAGATCTGTGAGGCACACTTAAACACAACCTTTCACAGTACTTGGCTGGTAGATTGTTCCAAGCACTTTAGCGAACTTGTCACGTCTGGATTTGGGCTGTCTCTGTGTCTTCTGTCTCATTATTTATCACCCAACTGATTTGATGTTGTTGGAGTTCAGGCTATCCAAAATGTAGTCTCATCCTGGGGAATAACAGAATACCATTTCTCAAATGTCATCATTATCTCCCTGTTATGCACAAAGATTAGATAGATGCATCATCTAGCCATCCATTTTCCAAGTTATCACCAGTGATAACCCCGACCCTTACCCGAACTTTAACCTTGGGCAATCAGAATATGTAATCTTTGTTTTTAGTCATTGTTCCAAGTTTGTGCGTTCAGGGGAAAAAACTGAATAATCATTGTAACTAATACACAAGAAAAAATATCCAAATTCTTTTCCCAAAAAAAGTTGGGTTAGGTTTCAGAGCTAGGATCGGGGTCGTCACTGATGACGAT
The DNA here is from genome assembly GCA_015106715.1 of Bujurquina vittata. Classification (NCBI taxonomy): domain Eukaryota; kingdom Metazoa; phylum Chordata; class Actinopteri; order Cichliformes; family Cichlidae; genus Bujurquina; species Bujurquina vittata. The sequence goes on along the minus strand of VUQK01028392.1, from coordinate 74,096 downwards.
TTAAGGTTAACCGAGGTTTGAACGAATCTCACCTTGCACCCACACTATGAACCCTAGCTAGGATCCAAAACAAAAAACTGAGAGTAACTTTTAAAAAAGGAACAATTTTCCGACCAGTGACTAAAACTCAGTCAAAGGTTGTGGGAGGACTCAAATTCATCAGTCAGCTCTACAGCATTTCATGCCAATGTTATGCTACAAATATACAAATATGAAAATGATTGCACAATAAAACTGCTCTCAAGTGACAAAAAACACTATGTTCATTGTTAGAATATTGCCCTTTTATTTTGTAATATGACCTGTTGAACTTCTTTTAAAAATCACTGGGTTACTGCAACTATTAGACTTTGTTCTACAGCTGTAACAATGAGCAACCTATGACCTTCCAATCTAGACTTACTATAACAGGTTCCCTTGTGACTGCGATTATGCTCCTAATCTCACACAAAATGTCAATGATCTGTTAAATAGCCTGACCTATAGCCCTGAAATACATACACACACACTATACACACATGTCCTCTGCAAACTGGCTGGTTAGTTTCTTTTAAGGCACAAAGGTGGGGTACAACAGCATGTAAATTAATCACAAACTGACTTTGCTCCCCAGGTTCTCACATGCTGCTGCACACACACCCACACACACGTACAGTGCCAATTCAGAGACATTAGATTCTTCACAGGGTTAACGCTGGAAAA
>VUQK01028392.1:35838-67208 GCA_015106715.1 Bujurquina vittata | reverse complement strand
AGTTGTGGTGAACCCAACCTTCCACGGTCCGCGAGTCCCCTCCTGTCCTCCCCTTCGCTCCCCAACTGGGGGGGGGGGGCACCGAGACTTTCCAAAGCCACCTGAGATGTCATCTCTCCAGCGTGTCCCAGGAGGCATCCTGAGCGAATCCTGGGTGCCTTAAATCTGGATTCTTTCTGATTGTCAGCCATTGGTGAATTCTGAGGTTGCAAAAGAAATTTGGACTTAAAGACGTTTATGGGAAAATGACTCTTGATCCATGCCCTCAGTAAACACTATGTTGATGAGTTTATGGTCTCGATTGCTAGTTAAAAGTCTTGTTCAATACATGAACATGGTGGGGGTTTTTTTCTAAATAATGGCCCAGTTGTTGAGACAAAGGTCACATGGTTTATCTCAGCAGTCTATGCGCTGTTTGATAGATGTCAAAAAACTCCTTTTGTGGAGCAGGCAGCACTCCATGAATCTGTTAACATTGGCTCTTCCACTTGATTAAACCAGACCAGAATTAATGATCATGTTACTATTAACAGCAGCGCTTTTTAGGACATATTGCAGTTTTCTTCTCTTAGCTCAGCTGGGTTTGGTCAAGACGTTGTTCGGGTACGGGGTTAATAATGGCCTCCTTTCAAAGATGCTGACTGTGAGATTTAGCTAAAGTTCTGGGAAAGCTAGTAATTGTACTTTGACTTACCTTGAGTCAATCAATCATCATATCTTTTCAAGGTCAAGGATGAACTGCAACACTCCAGTCTTGTGTGTAGATAATTATTTTCAACTGTCCAATACATACTGTATATGTAAGCCACTGACTGAACTGTCTCTGTATTACCAGGCATGAGTCAGGTATGAACAACAAAATAGAAGAAACATATGCCGAGCCTTACCACACTCTCCTATATAGGCTGTGGCACATGATCAGCATGGTGGGGGCATTTTGTCACACACGCCTATATTTAAGTCATTCCCAGAGGCCAGGCCAAACAAAGCGTCAGGAAAAGGCCCCTGCTCTGGTGCGGTGGGCTGGCGCAGCGCTGCTAGACTGAAAAACAACAGGAAACACATGTGGAGGGCTCGATACAGGGAGGAGGAACAGCATGCTCACCGAACAGCCGGGAACCTGGGATCCCAGGACTGAGACCCAACCTGACCCCGCCTGTTCCCACTGACACTTCCTCATCCGCTAGACCAGGGCAAGGGTCAAGGGGAGTGGGAAGGGCCGGGCACGTATCAGTGCTGAGCTCAGCTTCAGGAAGTGGGCACAGGGTGAGGGATGGAGGGAGTGAGGGGAATGGATGATGAATGTTTTTGTCCTATCTTAAGGGCACTGCCATGCTTACATAACAGATAAACACTGCCACAGTGCTTAATGCCTCTGCAAAGCTATTCCTGCATTATAGATCAGCAGTGCGCATTAATATATCTTGGTATTTATATACAAAGATAATAGTTATAGCAGCCAGCTGGGAGGAAAAAGCAGCACATACATCTTATCCTCGAAGCCGCGGTGGACGAGTGGGATTACAGAACAACCTGAACAGAGGCTGGAATGGGCTGTCATCTGATGTGCGTGAAACTTTGTGTTTTTCGGACTCGTGCACAAGTTGCCATCATCCTACTCGTCTCCTTCTTTCATCTGTGTCTTTTCTCTTGGGTGCAAGTCAAATGGAAAACATGGCAGAGTTTAGTCTGAGTTTGGGAAAACGGTAATCTCCTTTTCCAGTCTGTTCCAGCCACTCATAGCTTAGCCAATGTCAATGTTTAGCCCGACATGCGGCCAGCAGGCCAAGTACTTAGCAGAGAGGGAGGGATATCATTTTCTAAATCTGACAAACATGCATCCCTCCTTTGTTTTCTTCACACTCATTTCTTAACATCACACATAGCCTGTCAATTTTCTTCTTTTTTTTTGTTTCAATATCAATATTTGCAGTTTTCCTGTGGCCAAGTGTGTGATGTATTGTACTTCACTCGACCAACTTTTCAAGATGAATTCCTGACCCTAAATTTCAGCACCATTCCGGAGGTCGAACTAAACCTGAGTTCCAGAGTGGAGAAGGAAATTCAACAGTTCATTTGCAGCACGGCAAACACATACATTCATAACACACGGCATGTGCTTATCACTGCAAGCATATTCCACATGCACTGCTCTGAGATTTTGTCAGAAAGTTCCACATGTTCGGGTTTTTTAAATTCATCTGTGAAAACTGTATGTGAGGAGGGTGCACGCGTCCTCAGGCAAAATAAGGGATAAACTGTGAGCTCAGCACTTGTAATGTGGAAAAATGTATTAATAGTGGAACACAAAGAGAAGTATATATTGATGGATTGTTTCCTGTTATTATTCTTTGTTTCACATTTATGGTAGTAATCATCTCTACTTTTTTAGAACTGCTGCCCGCATGATGCTTTGGAGGATGTAAACAGGAAGCATGTTGTTGACATGGAGACAGTTCATGGGAGTCTCTTTTCTTCCCCTCTTTAGCCCATGTTCGCTAGCAAATTGGAACTCTTATTATTATTATTATGGAGAATTAGCTATTAGCCTGTGTTCACAAGTAAGGTCACGGGCTTGCTTTGATGCTTTAAAAAGTTTCAAGTGCCTCAAAGCTGCAGTTGCAGATTGTGTTAATTCTGTAAGTGGGCCAAATGAGCAGCCAAACCACAATAATTGATTTCCTGTTGTTTTTAGAACACCTGTGCCTTTCACCTCACAAACTATCTTTCCATCACACACCCTTGGGGAGGCACCTCGTGCTTGGAAAGCTTTTTTTCTGCAGATTGTTTGTACAGTGTCAGGTTATATAAGTTGAGTTTAATCATTTTCTCTCAGTAGGTTTATTTTCACCTGAAAAAATATATATATATATATTTTTTTTAAAAAGCTTTCAGGGGAGCTGACCTGTCAGGACTGACTTTGGTGGTCTCTTTCCAGGCTTGGAGCACAACCACATGATTTTACTTTATATACAAAATATTCTGGTTTACAAAATACATCTTGAACCAAAGCCTTGTAGATCCAACAAATTTCAGGGTAGTCAAGAGGTAAAAATAAAGTAGCTAAACTGCAGTTCCTCCAATGGCCACTTGAGACTGGCTCCAAAAGCAAGTCCAGACTTACGTGTTCAAATGCACAACTTCAGCCATGAAATAAACACGTGCACTCTTGAACACACTTTTTCTTTGCCAATTTAAAATAGTTGTTTGGAGTGTGCCAGTGGGTATTTCGAAAAAAATATAGGCAGCTGTTGGAGACAGCAGAAAGCTTTACCTCCACTTATTCACACCGCATTCTCAACTATGTTCATGGTATTGGTGCCTTTTGAAGAGTTTTTATTGAAATATCCTTAAATAATAATTAATAACTTCCTGAAACACTAATTAGGAAAGCTCTGCAGACACAATTCAGAGGTTAAAAATCTTACTCTCTCTCGTAATTTTTTAAAGTTTTTATTTTCATTTCAGTTCTCAATCAAAAAATCAGTGCATAATTTTAAATAGTAAATTAAATAGTAAATTAAGGCCACATTGTTTTATATGGAACAAAGACAAGTTCCTGCCAAACTTAAAGAAGTGTGTTACACATATATGAATAAAACAGAATTGAGTTTCGTCTTCCCTTTTATTTCCTTTACTATGCTACTATGCTATGCTATTTATTTTTCTTTTGCTTTGACAGACTTATGAATAAGAGCCTCGTGTAAAATCCCATTCCACGTCATCTAAAACCATGTAGCACACATCATATCTACAAGTTATACGTCTCGGGGATTATCGGTATCGTCTCCTGTCGGAACACGATGGTGTGAATCTGCAACCCTATCCAGAGTCAACATCAGAGACAGAGGCAGCTTAAGCCGGTGATTCCCAGGTGCGCGCCTGGCGTGCCAGGACGCACCAGCAGAAAAGCTGACAGTATGTTCCAGTAACACACAGATGAACCGACACAGAGGTAAAACTAGCGCGTGTACTCACAGGCTTTCAATAGCCCTCGGCTAATCGACATGGGAAAGTGCTGATTTATTGAAAGCTGTTTACTGAAAAAAGAATCAATCACTTGCTTGCATGTTTAAACTGTGGGACTGGGGAGTGACTCCCTAAGATTAAATGAGTTTAGATTACATTTTTTTCTCATTTGCTTTTCATCCTCATTTGCCTCGGTGCTCACAGGCAAAGCTATTCCGATGGTAATGAAAATAAATACAGGCCTTGGGAAGTTATGTCCATTCCAAGAGCCATTCATCTATGAAGCAACCTCATTCTTATATAAGAGTCCCTATTTGGATTCGGTTCACATCACAGTTTATTTAACTTAATTTCCCTAAATAGTGTCCTGATTGGGTTGCATAAGGGCTGCGGGTCCTCTGTGGACAGAAGGAGGGGGCGATGTAGGAGAGGGAAAGAGGAAAGGGGGAAGAATAATGAGAGGGGTCTTTTAAGTTCAAGTTAAATCTTTTATTTGTCCGAGTAGGGATCTGGTTTGGCTGGGAGAAGTTATACGAACATTACATGAATGTGTAGGTTTTACGGTGCTGAAAATAAGCACAGGGTAAAAGGAATCATCGCTGTCATCCACATCACTTTGTCATCTTCAGCATCCACATGCTCTCAGTATTACTGATCCGGAGTCACAGCCGTTCTCCTCCCTGTACCAACAGTCGAAAGATGGAGAAAATAAACAGTTGTTACGCCTGTTTGTCTCTTAACACCACAGCTGGTGATTGGGCAAAGGGTTTTACTGTAACCGCAGTGAATCTACTATATAGACCACTGATAAGCCAAAGCAATAAGACCAGTGGCTAAAAAGCTGTTTCTTCACAGTCAAGCCCAGAAACAATCAAATCAGTTGATCTCAAGACCAGTTCACATCAGCTGATGGCTCAGTAGGCCTTTCTACACCCTTCTACACAGTCACTTTGTGAACCTCATACAGAGCATGCTATTTAAGCAGGTTTAAGATGGCTTTCGCCGATCATGTCGACTCTTTTCTGTGCTGGGACCTTGCTTTATGTTTTACATGTACAGGCATGGAAGCGTGGGAAGGTCCCAAAACAGAGCCATGCAGCCTACACATGTTGAATGACAGCCTGGTGATAGTCTAATCCATGCTAGATTGGAGAAACCCTACAACCCCATTGACAGTTGTGATTTCAAATCTTGTATCTCAATAAAAAGGTGTGATTTATAGTAAACAAAAAAAACCTTATTTCACATAGTTCTATACTTACACAGCATGTGTATCCAGTAACCAGATTCCAAATCTGATTGCAGTCCAGATATTATGATATTACAAAGTATAATCAGTCTAAAATGCCTCTTGGATGCTTTTACAGTTTTGCTTTTCTGAGATGGGTTGAAGCAAGTGGAAACCTTCAGGGCTGAAAACTGAAGCCAATGTGACAAGTGTTAAAAAACCAAACAGCAGTTTCCCAAATGGCCACTTGATCCAAGAAGTGAGCCGCCCCCACCACCCCATCATATCACACGCTGCTCTACATGCACAGTTCTCTTGTCCATATGTTGCAGAGTGTAAACTCAGCTAAACACATTATGTGGTGCAAACCCCAACGAAGGAACAAAAGTCGCGTCTGCCACATCAATATGCTTATGTTGACCATGAAAGTTCTGATAACCTGCCTCCTACAGTCTCACCTGTTGCTTCTGTGTTTGTCACTCAGCCCCGGTTCAACCCAGGTGATGATGGGCTGAATGGTTCTGTTTCCTGTGTGCACCTCTGAAACTGAAATCTTGGCTGACTCAGATTCCTGTTTAGCAGATCTCTCTGTCTATGCTCAGTCAGATATTCGAGAGCTCATCAAAAATAACCCGACATTCTTTGGTGACATTCCCATTCAAATGTGTTTAGCCACAATGTTGATGTGGGGATCATAGGCCAATTAAGCAGCGTGCCTACAGGGTAAAGCCCACTAGGAGGTGAAGTATCTCCTGGATCATGGCTTAACCGTACCCAGTAATAGTTCCTGGCAATTGCCATCACTGCTTGTTCCAAAATCTGTTCAAACACCACAGTTGTTTAATAATTACCATCAGATTAATGCCATTTCAAAACCAGACTCATTCCCACTTCCGTTCATGGATGATTGTGCTGATTATGTCAGTTCAGATAAGTTTGTTACCATTAACCAAACGTGCCTCAGGAATCAGTGCCTTTCTCACCCCCGACCATTTCCTATAGTATACTGTGATGCCACTCAGATTGAGAAACGCCAAAACCCTCAATGAAATATTTTCTCGATTAAGTGCTGCCTCTCTGACACTGAACTTGCCCGCTTGTGGTAAAGCCTTGATTACCTATCTGGGTAAATAGGTAGGACAGGGTTAGATCCATCCATTGCCAATAAAGTGCAGGTCATGTTAGATTTCCCAGCTCCTTAAAATAGTGAGCTGGTCTGCCTTCTAAGCATGGACAGCTATTACCGGGCCTTTTGTAAAAAGGAACTCTGATATAGTAGCCCCATTGGCAAATCTTTCCAGCCCCATATCACCCTTCTTGTGGTCAGAGGAATGACAGTTTGGAGGAGGCCTAAGCTCTCGTCTGCAGTGCTTGTGTTGCTGCTCCAGATTTCACATGCCCGTCCAAACTTGAGGTGGATGCCAGTGCTCTGGGGCTGGTGCAGTGCTTCAGGAGGATGAACATGGCATTGACCATCCAATTTGTTACTTTTCAAAAAGTAAAAAAAACACACCAACTGCATTACAGTACAACTGAAAAAGAAGGCCTTAGCCTTACTATTGGCATTGCAGCACTTTGACGTGTACCTTGGATCCAGCTCTGGTCCAACCACTGTGTTCTCTGACCACAGGCCTCTTGTGTCCTTAACTCAGATTGTTATGACCCAGGATCATGCAGCAAGATGTTCTTGCTTGGCCCTCTACACTAGAGTATATGTGGGCATGTGCCTTCGCTCTTCCAGTCCACCTAGCATCAGCCCACGGGTAATGTTTGTTTCTAGGTCAGGCTACGTTTAATAAATGACCTTTTATGAAAGTACAACTTGTGTGAACTCCCTCCTTGTCACTTACTCTCAGCCAGTTTGTGATAATTATGGCCTATTTGTGAAATTTACATGTTTCCAGCCTCTTTGGACTCTAATTTGCAACTTAAGAAAACTCTACAGGGTTTTTTTTTCAGCCAAATTCTACTAAGGCTTACAAATGATGCGTTATTATTATGAAGTGATCCAGTTGAGTGACAGGTGGGTGATGCTAACTGTCTGCTAGGTGTCACCACCACTAATCTAAACTAGAGCACTTCACCATCTTTGGGGAGTTGCTGCCTTTTTAAACACATTGTACAGTTTTCTGACGTAACATAATTTGAAATTTATTAGCCGGTATCTATGACTATGCAACTTTCAAAAATATCCACTTCCACAGCAAAAGGCCAGATGTGAAAAACAGATGGCTTTTGATTCATTCACTTTAATGCTGACTTGGGTTTAACTCTTCTACCAACTTTAAAAGTGCAGCTTTGTCACCGTCTGGGATTAATAGAGTCAGAAAGTCCCTTCTGGTTCAATTTATACTTCTTTTTTTTTGTCTGTATGAGTCTCCTCTTTACCTCAAACACACTTTCAGTCTTTGTAACATTTTCAGTTTCAGGATGAACTAAGGAAGTTGAATCCCCATCAGCACTTTAGTAAAATAAAACAGTTGGATGCAAGAGTCGAATTGGATTCTTGAATTTCAGAACAGCATGTCGAGGCATTTGCCAGTAACTGACTCATAGCATTTCTAATAGTTTTTTGAGAAATATAAAAATTCAGTTTATGTTTTTAAGAGATCATTCACATTTTTACATCTTTCCATTGTTGAGCTATTTGTTGATTGGTTAAATATAGCTAAATATAGCTTAAACAAGTTTTTCACAGCAGACATTCACACAAGTGCGTGGATCGCAGAATATTTTTGCAGATATTTGGCCCCATAACCTTTGCAGTCAGTACATCCAAAATAAATTTGGAGCTGCAGCCAAGCGAAATAATAAAAAATGAATAAATCCAATGATTTATTCAGAAGGATTTTAGACAGGAGCTTTCACACAGCAGAGACAAAACAACTGTTCAGTCGTTAAAACAGAGCACACACATTTCCGCAGAGGGCGACCTCTCGACCCCAAAAACCACCATCGCCTCATGAAATCCCAGACTGGCCAGACTGACACATAAAGACAGGTGTGTGTGTGTGTGTGTGTGTGAGAATCCCTGCCAGTGTGACGACAATGCTGAGAGACCGCTAACCCCACAGGCTTAATGTATAGTTTCCAAGGTCAAGCTTTTTCTCCCACACATCTACTCTGCTGAATAACCCTCTGTGTGGTGTGGCAGTCCGTCCAAAAGGCCCATCCGGATGCCAACGCGATTACCACGGGGGATGCTGCGGTCAGAGTCCTGAGTGGTTGCTGTGACATTTCAGGATTAGTCACGATGGCTGATAGCGTGAGCGCCTGTTAATTGCATTATCAATGAACGCCACTGTCTGCTCTCTTCGTCCGCTCATGTTTGAAAATTTCTGCCGTCCTCGCGCCACGACTGCCTGTCTTTGTGCGTCTCAGACGTTCTAGTTAGGGTTTGGTTTTGTGACTTTGACTCTCACTCTGCACCATGGCACTTGTGATGCAACATTATGTTCAAATATAGTTTAGAGTAAACATCTTCATGCATCAACCTCAAGTGGTGCTGGGTCCTAGTCTAGTCTTAGTTATTGCCACAGCTCTATATGCCCAACACGTAATTAAAGTGTAAAAGGACCTGTTATCGCTGATGGTGTCGCATGTCACAACTAGGACAAGCTTTGTGATTTGAGCTGTTTTTTTTTAACTCCCCACTGTCACCAAGTGCTTGATCATAGGGATGTTGTTGGTTTTTGAGAAAATAAAGCACCAGGAAATTATTATAATTCTGAACTGGTGCTATATAGATTTAAAAGAAAAACCACTTTGTTTGGCTCAGGTAATCGTTCATGCACTTCAGGTTCAGATAGGGTTTCCACAGGCTCATTTTGGAATGGGTCCAAAATTTTGGCTTCTAGTTTGGAGCCTTAATCCTCGAGGGATCATGGTATAGAGATGGGATGTGATGGACAGTGAGAACTATGCAGACTGCGAGATCCTCCTCTAAGCCCCAGTGATTGTGGGATAAGGCAAAGTTCTACCAAGGCGTCTTAGTGGAGTGTGAGGAAGCATGTTAAAACTAACAAAAAGAAACCAATCTTCTGCCCTTCTCAACATCTGCAGCCACTCACAGTTTCCATGTTCTGGCCTGATGAGCCACAACATATGTTGGGCCTGAGTGAGTACTTATACAACCTCAGACATACACCCACACACACACCCCCACACACACACAACAAACTGCACCACAAGAGCTGATGTGTGTGTCTGTGTTTGTGTATACTAGAGGCAGGGGAGAGATGTTCTTGGCCACGGCACAATCGGGAATCAGACGTCTTTCTTTGCCAAGGACAAGTTTAACTCCATTCTGCTTATTTTTGGCAGCAGTGGGCCGAGTAAATCACAGCGTCGCTTTATTGGCGATCTCTGACGAGCTGCCACAGGCTGCAGCCCGGTTCCTGTCCGCTCACTACGTCAACAAGACTCCATGCAGTGTGGGTGTCACAGGTCGCACAGAGAACACAACTTCTGGCCAGTGAAGGGGCACAGAAATCGGTTACAGAGTGAAAAACTATTTTTCAAATGTCTGGGAAAAAAAGAGGCAGCTGCCCCTTTGCTCAGTGACAGGCTGAAAAAGAATGTACAGTAATACTAGCCTGTGATTAAAGGAGGATGCTGACAGACAGAGGCATTTACAGAATTGTTTCTCAAAGCTTTCATTGAGGATTTCACTGCAACTTGTTCACGGCTCTCACGTTTGGGATTAGCCTTCTAGTCAAAGAATAGTTTGACAATAGGAAATGCACTTATTCATTTTCTGGCTGGAGTTAGATAACATTATCGATACCAAGCATATTCCTGTTATGCAATTATGAAGCCACAGCCAAGGGACTGTTAGCTTAGCTTTGGACAAAGACTAAAACCAGGGGGAAGCCGCTAGCCTGGCCGATTGATCGTAGATGTTTAACCTGTACAAAAATAAAAAACAAGTGTGGTTCTGGCAGGGTTGTGTGCCAGACTGTGTTTCTGAGCAGAAGCAGTGACTTCTTTAAGTGCTGTTTATAGACCAGGCTTACTAGTTTCACCTGTTTCCAGTCTTTATTGTAGCATCTACCTGCAGCTTAGCAACTGTTGAAGCACTGTTCACGTTCAGCGTGTTAGCTGAGTATGACTTCAGGGCTAAACTGATACATGCTAGATTAAAAAGCTTGAAGAGCACTGATGTTGCTGAGGAAAGTTCCAGATTAACATGGGAAAACATATAACACTGGTCTACTTGTTTTTATGGATTTTACTATGGATAATATCATATATTGTACCAATTACCTGAATAAATAGTGATCATTAAATGCACATTTTTTTTAAAGTTCAGCTTCTGATCATTTTCTCTTTCAAAAAGCTTCCTGTGCATATAATTGTCTAAAAGTACACATAGCATCCCTTTTTGATCCTTAAATGCATGCGCACGAATGGCCTGACATGCACAGATCACACCACATGACCACATGGCGTTTTGAAACAAATTTCACACCGTACCCTGTGGAGGTTAATATATGTTTGAATAAGCTGCTGCTACATGCTGGATGTTCTTTTGCTGGGAAAACTGAGTCAGAGCTCAGCTGCAGATGGGGAACACCATGGCTGCACATCCTTGTGGATAATCCTCTGGAGTGAGAATATGCTAATTAATCTCTGCATATTTTGAATATACAAGTAGATATAATTCAGGCAATGTGGAACCCTTTCATGTTAATCTTACCATTCCCTGATGACAGCAGGCTAACATTATTGTTAGCTTAATTTTGTGCTTAGAGTGAAACAAACACTTAAGATTTTTAGGTGCAACATTGTCACTGATCACTGATATGAACTGGGTAATGTGTGAGGAATGAAAGGAAGCCACAAAGTTTGACGGAAATTAAGCTTATGAACCTGTAGATTCAATCCAAAGTGGTACTCAATAGTTTTTGTGGCCCCCACGTGCTTCTAGGAATGCCTGACAAAGTTGAGGCATGCTCCTAATGAGACGATGGATGGTGGCCTATCACTGAGCTCCTGGACAGTGTTAGGTGCAACCTGGCAGTGTTTGATGGACTAAACCACAATGTCCCAGAGGTGTTCTGTTGGATTTAGGTCAGGTAAGTGTGAGGAACAGTCAGTGGTATCAATTCTTTCATCCCCCAGGAACTGCCTACCCTCACCACATGAGGCTGAGCACAATTGCGCACCTAGTGGATATGCCTCTCCAGACCATTACTGACCCATCACCAAACCGGTCTTGCTGAACAATGTTACAGGCAGCATAGTGTTCTCCATGGCCTCTCCAGACACTTTCGTGTCTGTCACATGTGCTCGAGGTGAAAAGCACAGGTCGCCACCCTCATGAAGTCTATTTCTGGTTGTTTGGTCAGAGACATTCACACCAGTGGCTGCTGGAGGTCATTTTGAAGGGATCTGGCAGTGCTTTCCCTGTTCCTCCTTGCACAAAGGAGCAGGTACTCTTTCTGCTGATGGGTCAAGGACCTTCTACGGCCCTGTCCAGCTCTCCTTGAGTAACCGTCTCCTGGAATCTCCTCCATGCTCTTGAGACTGTGCTGGGAGACACAGCAAACCTTCTGGCAGCGGCAGTTATTGATGTGCCATCCTGGAGGAACTGGACCATCTGTGCAACCTCTGAATAGCAGAAAACCATTTGTTTACAACAAACCCATGATAGAGAATATCCAGTGTAAGATATCTGCTATCATGCATTCTCCCTGTGATGCTTCAGTAAAACCCATGATGAAAGGAGGAGTGGGACGAAACTTCATAACTACATAAACAGTATAGTAGCTGACATGCAATGACGCAAACACAACATTTCTGAATAGGATCTGTTTTAAAGAAACTGATAGAGTGTGAACCATGAAGGGAAATTCAATGGGAGGACAGCTAATGGTTCACAGTGGTACAAACCACCGAGCAGCTGCACTGGCAGCATTACAACACTAAACATTTGCTATTACAGTTCAAGGCAGTGGAAAAAACAAAATAAACAATCCTAAAGCTGACTGAATCTGAACCAGAGTACAATTTATTTTCACCAAATCCAACCATTTATTAAATTAACATTACTGTTGATCACAAGCATTTGTAAATCTTAGTTTTTCCAGGCATATTTTTCTCCATATATTTGGGATAACAGCGTTGGTGTCTCACTGATGACTGGGGTATCATTACAGCAGGATTACTCAGAGGATCATCCAGGAGGTTACACCAAAGACAGCTGTGTTGCATAGGGTGGTCTGGTGGGCCTGGGAACTAAGGGTCAGGCTCGCAAATACACACCACCACTCACACAATAACATCAATTCAAGTGTGAGAAAAAAGTCAAATCCCACTACCAGCTCAGAAACAATGTTGTGTCTGGGAGTAAAACATGCTGTTACCAGGCAGAGGAGGGCTTTTTGGCTTCAAACTAACCTCAGTGGAGGACTCAAGTGTCTGCAGTGTCACCACTACGATTTATGCAAAACTGAAACCAAAGCTGCTCCCTCAGGAGCACTGGGCAGCCGCTGCCTCAGAGTGTGTGACTGTGTGTGTGTGTGTGTGTGTGTGTGACTGTGTGTGTGTGTGAATGTGTCTTTACAAAGGCAAATGTGAGAAAGTGTGGTTGAACCCCAAAGATTCAAGAAGTTACACTCAAGCACAGACATTCGCACTACAGTAGCTACACTACCATACCAGCAGCTGTGCAGTAGATGTACAGGGCGATGCTGCATGTTGTCAGGCTTGGGGGCAGTATTTTTTTTTCCAGATACTTTGCTTTCAAAGCAAATTTTTCACCTTTTGAAATGAGTTATTTGCAGCAGTAAAGAACTTTTTCAGACCCCCCCTGGCCGCTAGTTCGTGAGTGTTTAAAGACCAGTCGGCACAATACTAAAATACTGGTGACCTAAGCCACTACAAGGAGGTTTTCAGTGCAAAACTGTATGCTCTTTGCAGCCAAGTTTATGCCAGTGACCACCAGCAACTTCCAGCAACCACTTGCCAGCTGGTCTGGTGGTTTCCCTAGGGACTGGTCTGGGGCTGATCTCTAGGCGTGTGCAACCGGGCCTTTGATGGATTAGTTTAACTTAGAGAAGGTACAGAGGGATACAGCTAGCATAGCTCTATCAAACATGTAAAAAATAACCATAAACATGTATAGAAAAACTTCTCAGTCCCTAAAATCTTCCTCGGGGTTTAACTACCCAGGTCCCAAACCAAGTGAGAATCCGCACGATGCTTCTAAACAATCCCACGTCACTGAGTCGACCTTGACATGAACCAAAAAGGGCTCCATTGCTAATCATAGCCCCGTCACTTAGCGACAGCAGCAAAAACACAAATGTGTGGAACAAATTAGTCAACATGATTTTGTGAAAATTCATATGAGAAAAAAACATGCAAGTCGAATTGAATGATGAGCGTCATCGTGCACTGAGGAGATACAAGAACGCAAAGGAGGTCAAGTATCAAAGAAAACCTATCCTAACGTGCGTACATAAGTATGCAGCATATATATTGCACACTCTCGCTTACACATCTTTGCATACTATGTAGAGCCTTTACAACTCCCTGTGGATGAAATCCTTTTATTAGTGGCCGGTAGCCCGCTGGCTGGCTTTAAACCTGGCAGCGTGTGCCTTGGCCACGGCGAGAGCGGCGAGCCATCTATAAATGTGATGATTGTTGCCCTGCGTTTTCCCTTGCTCTGTGTAAAAACCAGCCAATGACCCTCCTACCTCCCACCCTGGCACCAGTCTCCACATCCCACTGGCCCCTGAATGCCTCCCACAGCAGAGCCGCGAGCTCCAGTCGCCTGCACTTAACTGTAATCTCAGCGACATTATTGGGAATTCAATAAAAATAACAGCCGCTGGATCTTTCACCTAAATTATAGGGTTGAGTGTGGGGCAGTTTCAGGAGGGGTGGTGGGTTTCAGAGGCTGAGGAGTAAAAATAAGAACTGGGAGCTCGGGGGAGGGGGTGTGTTGTGTACTGTACAGTCTGAACCCTGAGTTACAGCCAAAAACTGGCCGCTAATGGACCAAACTCACACTCTTCTATGATTTGTGAAGGGTGAAAGGTCGTCCCACAATTCTCTGTCTCCGCTCTCAATCCAAGAACGTTGCAACACAGCTATTTATTTTCTCCATCCTTCAGTTGCTTCCTCTATTCACTAACAAAGTTCTCAATATTTGCCTTATGCGTCCCCACAGGATCACAGGATGATTCATGGAGTGTGAAAACATAGATATTGCATTCACAGCTACACAGCTGCTTGATTTATAACTTTTTCCATATGAATTTGGTGTTTACAGCTTTTAGCCATCTAAAATGAATCAAATTTTTAAAAGCCCCAGAAAGGGAGTACTGCACTTGGTCTCAGAAGTGTGAGTTCCACTGCAAGGGCCTGAGAGGTCCGGCTGATAGAGTGACTTGATTTGAACCTTACTAGAAACTTACTGGCAACGAGCCAGTCTGTGATTTGGATCTCACAGTAATTGTTTTGGCCATTGTGATGAGAGCTGAGGCCTGGAAATAAGGCAATATTGCTGGGGAGGAAAATACAGTTGAAGGTGATAAAAAGCTAGTTCAGACAGATTATCTAAATCTCTTATTGTGGACCTTAATCAGAAGGTGAGCATGCATAAATTATTAGAAATAATCAGAATTTATTTGTTTAATCTTCCTGGCGCCTTGCTGAGTCGCAGCCTGTTAGAGCTCCATTAGAGCTTCTATTGCTGTGTTATTTACATATCATGTATGTGTGTGCGCGCGTGCGTGTGTTGTATGATATGCAGTTTTTTAAAATTATTATAAAGACTTTATCACATGATAAAGCAGATTTTCGTTTTCTCGTGTTTTTCGAGGTGAGATGGCTACTATTCGTTTTGCTACTTTTCTCATGGTTTTTCTTCACATTATACTCTTGGCAGCGGAGAATGTTCACCACAAGTTCGACTGCCCGGATTCAGGCATGTTTCAGATCTGGAGCTAAGTGAAAAGCTAAGAAGAGAAACTATAAACCATCTGTTCCGGCCATCATCATGGGGAATTTGAGGTTTTTGGACAGTAAGATGGACGAGCTCGGTGAACTGATTAAGACCCAGAGGGAATACCATGAGTGTAGTTTGATGTGTTTCACGGAGACGTGGCTAAGCGCTCACTTCCCGGACCACAGTGTTACCATGTATGGCTTCAGGACCTTTATGGTGGACAGACATGTTTGTCTGAGCATTAATAAGAAATGTGGACAGATTGCACAGTTGTGAATGAAAAGTGGTATAATCCTAGACAATGTTACTGTGTGTGGGTTTTTTTTTTTGGCCTGAATGTGAGACAACAGGCTGAGGAATGCGCCCATATTACTTGCTGAAGGAATTCTTTTCCATTATTGCTGTTTGAATGCAGTTTGAATCTTGGTTATTTTTTATGCTTTGGCTGCTGTGACACAATAATTGTCCATCTTTTATCATATCTTAGTTGTAATCCACTCTTTTTTCATTTCTGATGATAGTTGGTCGCTAGTGGTAATTGCAGGCTGGGGTGGCGTTTGTATTTACCTCCCCCATGTCGGTCAACTGTATCCCCTTCACTTCCACAGACATAGGAAGTTTCCATAAAGTAGTGCGGGGAATGGGCAGGCAGGTGAGTTTTCCAGATGAGTCATGATAAGAGATGGCCAGCTTTGGTTTGCAGGGAAGTCCTTCATTTACAGGTGAACAACAAGGGAATCTTTCAGGTTGCAAGTTACTTGTGTCCAGTCAAGGCACACACCAGGAGAGACCTAGGAGCAAAGACAAGAGACCAGAGTCGGGTAACAAAAGGCACATGCAAACGTTACATTACATTCCAGTAAGTGATACACAGGTATCACTTACTGGATGCTCCACCCAAGGGTGGCTTCCCCGTGAAGGGACCGTGACACCAAACCAAGCAGGAGGTTCAAAAAAGGAACCTTGCCGCTGTAAGTTGGCAGCGCTAGCAGGTCCTGTTCTAAATTCAGTTCCTGATTTTTTATGCTTCAAACATATTTATATTTGTTGGAAATGCTTAGAATAGTCTGATATCAGGGTCTGGAAGTAATAATCTAGTAGTGTATTTGGTGGAAACATCTTATCATTAACGATCAGGTCAATTTGGGTCCATGTACTAGAACAAATAGATTGCTTTTTCACGCGTGAATGACAAAATGAATGAATGTCAGCCAGTAAGGGAGCTACTCATGACCTTATATAGAAGCACTGTAAGACCTAAGTATTATTAATATTAATATTATAACTCTGTACAGTTCACATTTTTGAAATGTAGTGAAATTTGAGGAAAGTTTTTTTTTGAGTTTTTCAACCTAAAGAGAATAAATTCAAGCTGGAGCTTTATCCAGAGGTGCAGCAAAATGGGACTCTCTGCAGAGCAGCCCAGGAAGGGTGTTTGATGACTGCGTGGAGGCCTGATTCCTTGAACCCAAGGACCGCCATTAGAAATAGTTGCAAAAACTCAGGGAGCCATAAGACTAGATGAGTTTAAATGTAATGCGTGAGGTAGTTGGGGCATCCAGTTGTTGTACATGTAAAATGGTGCGTAAGGGAACAGATGATAGCGATATATGTTTGAAGAAATATGAGAGAAGAATTCATTCAGACTGTGCAGCTCTTAGGTCAGTGACACCACCTCCCCTCTTCCCCTGTCCCCATTTGAAAAAAGCCAGTAACTCAACACAACCAGCTGTTTCTTATTTTTCTCCTGCATACTCCCTCCCTCCTCCAGTCTCTTCTCCATCAGCACCCCCTTCATCCAAACATCCAGCGCACCTCCACTCCACAAGGAAGCCACGGAGCCTATACCTCACATCCATATCACATACATACACTCACATGGGAAGGGTGGAGGCACTCAGAACACAAACATGATAGAGCTGGTGATAGAGCTTTATTTGGACATCCTAAGTACAAAAACCATGGAACTTTTCCCAAACTATACAATGTACTGTTGAAAGATTCATTTGTGAGTTGTGTTTTCTCAGTCCGTTGACGCTAAGGTGGGTAACTCGTGCGCCAAATGTCAGCAACTTCTCTGTACAGTGAGTGACAAACACACACAAACTGTCCAATTAAGTCCTGACATGAAAAACACACTTTTTGTGCTGTTTTCCTGTCATTTTTGGAGCACACAGTGCAGGCAAACGAGCAGCGCACAGTAGCAATAAAAAGCCTCTGCTTATATCACTTACTGGCGTGTCCTCTGGACCGTAAATTAAATGTCTTGATATCAAAATATTTGTCTTTTAGTTCACAGAGGAGATGATGGAATGGTCTGAAATGTCAACCCAGTTAAAATAAGTCTGTGGAAATATACATGTATGTGTGTGTACGTGTATTTTTTTATAATCCATATTTGCACCATTTGCAATATTTCCAAATACCCCAGCATGCATATTATTAGAATCAGGCTCATTTATCTTCTATCATTTCTGCTGTTTCATGCTACTTTTTTTAGCTGCATTCATTCTTATTCCCTCTCTCCCTCCCACTCTCTCTCTCTCTCTCTCTCTCTCTCTCTTTCTCCATCCCTCTCTCTCTCTCTCTTTTTCTCTCTCTCTCTCTCTCTCTCTCTCTCTCACACACACACACACACACACACACACACACACACACACACACACACACACACGGGTGACAACCAACAGTCTGTGCCTCTAAGTACACAAACACTCTTGCGCACACACAGATGCTGCTCTAGGCTCAGATTGGACATTGGACTCTCTAATTATGCTTTAATTGCCTGTCTCTGTCTGTCCAGCTGCCTCATGTGTAAAACACAGAGCAGCAGACCTCCCTCTGGACTCAAACATACTGTGAATGACACCAGAGGATGCACATGAAAGAGAGCGTGGCCAAGAGTAAAGTGACAAATAGTTGGAGGCAGAGAAAGAGGTTGGCGTAGGGAGAGGGACAGGGTACAGATGGACTCTTTTAAGCCATATCATTACTTCTCACAGCCAATAATCCTGACTGGATTTTTTTGTTCTGTACTTTATGGTAACCCTTTAACACAGAGTGTTTTGACTGATAGTAGCTCACTATTATAATCCTATAATATAAACAGATAGGGCTTTTAGCAGTTCTGGAAGTAAGGCTTTAGTATTTGTTATTCCATTGTGCCTAGCAAATTTATGATAGTGGTATAAAATTGTCCACAGTAATGCTACAGCCACCCTAGGGAAAATAGTGGTTTGAGACCATGGCGCAACCAAAATTATTGCAGCTGTGTCCAATGAACTTGCAGTTTTGTTGCCTTTGAAATATTTGTTTAAAAGACAGAGACCAAGTCTGTGTCATCTCCCAAGCGACTTTGTTACATCAATACAACAATAAAACATCAGTAAGACAGTCTGTCTGCGATCAGTCTGCGATTGAATGGGATCAGGTTGGCAATTACGTGCAATCTGGTTGCAATAATACAATTAACTGTGAGAAATCAGCAAAAATTGCAAACTTGTTGCAAATCTGTTGCTATTTACATGCACAGAAATTCACATTAAACAGAAATTCACTATTTGCATTCAGAGTACAGTCTAAACCAGCCATGGAGCTGAAACATGAATTCAGAAACTCCACTGCAGATAGTGATGTAGTCATTGCAAGGCAGCGATTTAACTGCAAAATTACACAGGTGCTCAGCAACCTTGTTTTTATAACCAGAATACAACCAGTTGGCAACCAGCTGAGCCAAGTCGCCTGTTGTAAAGAGATACTTCACAGATAAGTTCTGCTTGTTGCTACAGACTGACTCAGATTGACTGCAAAGTGTTGATAATCAGTTGGATGCCACAACTTCTTGCAATCAGTTGCCGAATACGAAAAAATTTGGTGCAATCATCCGGCAACCACTGATTTTTTTCTTGTCACACAGAGGTTGCCATCCTATGATTTCCACTTAAAAAAAAAAGATTTGTTGCGATATTGCAGTCTGGACCAAATTTGTTGGCCAGGTCAGGGAGTATTGCCATCCTTTGAGCCACGAGACTAACATGGATATGAGCCAACCAAGTTGTCCAACCAGCTAGACCTGGGCTCTCAGTGCGTCTGCCAGAAAGTCACTTGATTTAATGTGGTGTGTTTGAGTGTGTGTTTTTCCCATGCGCCACTCGATGGGACTCTTGAATCCTGAGTGCTGTCTGAAAGTGCTACACTTCATTTACTCAAAAATTCTTGTGCATTTGCTAGTCCGCCTTGCTGTTTGTGTTGGCTCAGAGACAGTGGATTTCTTTGGGCTACATCCCTCTTACAAGCTTGGAACATGAGACTTGGTTTGTAAAACTAATGTTGGTTCTTTTGAGAGTTGAATTGACCAACCAAAATATGGAGTGAGCGAGTGGGATGCTGTATAGGACTGAGGAGGGGGGAAAAAAAGGAAAAATAGACATGAGGAAAAGAAGAGGCGGGATAGAAAAGTGAAAGTGAAAGGGAAATGAAGAGGAAGTGAGTCATGAGATATTTTCATCAAAATGTCAGCACTTAACTGACCTTTGGCCTTTGTAGTGAATCATGGCATTTGACCCCAGTGGAATGTGTGCCACTAATGCAAAACAAAGAGCAAACACACTGTGTATGTTTGTGAGCATCCCCGCTATCTTCTCTGCATATGTACTCTCTGTCTTTCCTTCCATCCTTTTGCTCCCTCTCCTCACAGTAGACTGATAACAAGGTGGCCATCGCTCAGCTCCTCTCATCTCCCTTTTGAGCAAACGCTCTTTCATCTTCCCCGTCTACATTTCTCTGTGCTGTTATTAAAACCAGCCTGTCAAACAGTTATGATTCCCAGCAGTCCATCTTCCGCACTCTTGGCAGTTTCTCACAACAAATGAATTATTTAACTGTAGATTTTGTGGTCCAGAAATTGAGGCAATAATTAATTTATGATATCATACAAAATATTGGGTTAGGCCGTTCATTACCAATACGTATTTCAAAATTTTAATATTCATTTAGGGTCTAGATGGCTTGCTTTTTAGTGATACTTAACATCAGTAGCATCAGTGTTAAAAGAAGAAATTTTAGAAATGTATCTAAGTGTAGCTACAAGGTTATGCTCTACAACTGTATTTGAAACATTTACCAGCATATCAGCTGTATAACTATTGTTGGCTTGATGCCTTTCATGTGATGCATGCATATTGTGTTTGCTACATTATGAAACGTAACCCGAGTGACTTGAGTAGCATTGCCCTTTCTTTGCAGCTGTCATTTGTTTCAATGCATTAAAGCGTCACAGTCACAGCAGAATGAACTTAGGTGCTGACACGTGTATAACTACACTGCTGTGCGGTTTATAATAAAGTATTTGCTGCAGTAACTTCATTAGCAGAAATGGAGCGCCTGCTTTTCTTTCCTTTTCAGCTCTCCATTAATCTCCTCCCGTTTTTCCAGCCTGTCCTCTGAGGAATGCGTTCTAGTTGTCACATTGTTTGTCCATAGCTGGATGTGCAGAGAGTTTAAAGAGCTGTACTGTTTCTTATCCCCACAGGAACCAGTCTGGGTCCTTTCTGTTCCCGGCTGCATATTCTCCCATAAGAATCTGGGACACTGTGTGTATCCTAATGTTTCTGCTGAATGTAGAACACTGACAGTGCCAGTCACAAGGGATTTATGTCTTCCCCCCATGGACCCTTAACAGCTTTCACCCTTGTTGATACACCTTGATGGTAGGACTGATACTTGTAGTTTGCCAGTTTTGCATTCAGCAGCTACTGTAGTCTGGATTTAATGATACTGAGATATAAACCATAAGCCTGACTCTTACACATTAGGAGTGGCTATGAGATATTAGTTGAATGCTTCTTTTAATCAGTCAGTTTTACATAGAGCATACACTGAAGATAATATTTAGCTGTAGAAGATTTGTGTTATTCTGTATTAGTTGTGACATGCATAACCTTGTGTGGTCCAACACTGGCATGGCTCTGGTGTCAGTTGTCATCTCTGGAGATATACGACTGTGTGTATCTCTATAATATTGTGTGCAGAGGGGGGATCGTTGCATGCTTGAATTTGTCTATCTGGTTTATATTTTTCCAATGATGGAGGCACTGTACAAGCATGTGGTAATCATAGACTAGAGCCTCTTGTTGCTGATATATGTGCGATGGCTGACGAGTGCAAACTGCCCAAGGCGTAGAACAGGAAAGGGCCTGTTCTAATGATAAAGTCCCTCATGGACGCCACACAGCTGTCCCTGGTTCTTGGAACACGGTGTTTGAACAATCGGAAGCCCTGAGGGTATTAAACAAACACAGAAGCTTTCAATCTAATAGCATATCATGGTTTTATACTTTGAATTTCCCCTCTGTCTCCTTTTTTCTTTACCCCTGTCTTACCACAAATGTTGTGTGAGCATTACCAGTGCTGGTAGGAGACCTGGCCAAGAGGGCAGCAGAAATGACAACAAATGTAACATATAACAATATAACAAGTAAAGAAACAAACACAACTGACATTCAATACAGACAAGTGAACCTCTGAATCATATGCAATTACACATCATTACAAGAGCAACATCAATAGCAATCACACTGATTTCACAATCCTTTAAAATGGACTTAACTCTCCTATTGGAACCAGTTCTGACCAGTTCTGTGTTTTATTCCAGGAAAAAGGGAAAGTGTATTTAAAAGGCTTTTTTCCTAATTCCATTCTGACTCTTGGGACAAACATTTTACAAAATATTGAGAGCATAGGCTGCACTGGTTGGGGTTTTTACACATGCATGCACACAAATATGGAGGAACCGGCCCAGGCAGAGATTTATATGTATTAAAAAAAACAGTCAATTGGTTGGTAATATCTTCCTGAGTTTGTTCCAATCGTACAGCAATATGATTGCCTTTTGTGCCCTTTCACATATCCTGTAAAATTGTATTGTATGTCGCATTTTGCACAAGTCCTCGATTGAATTTTTTTTCTTCATTGCTGTGTTTTCCTTTTAGTCGTAAGCAGTGGGACTCTGACTGTGGGCGTAAAGCCTGCAGTGGAGGTGCTAAAAGGAGAAACTGCCAAACTGCCCTGCATAGTCACCTCAACTACAAACAACCCTGTTGTTGAATGGCACATTGTAAGTAATTTCCAGATCTAGATTTTCTCCATTATAACACTTCTACACAGCAAAAAAAGAAAAAGAAAAAAAAAGACCTTGAATTTCGAACTATTTTGCATCCAAATTTTAAAAGGAACGCACTGTCAAAAAAGGTGTTTTTCTTTGTTTAATTTTCACTCCTTCAGTTATGCCTGAAGTTTCTTCTAACTTCTTTCTCGTGTTCTGCTTTTGACCCATCCATCCAGGAGGAGCAGGGAACTAGAAAACGTGTGGCTTACCGGCAGGGTAAGACGGGAAAAGGTGACGACGGCACCCCTCTGACAGGGCGGGTCGAAATCGGAGAAGACTTTACCCTGACCATTTTTTCTGTCAAACCCACTGATGAGCAAACCTTCATCTGTCAAGTCACCGCTGGCGCAGATGGGGCTAAAGATAATTCCACTTCGCTGAAAGTCTTTTGTAAGTCAGCCAGTGATTTTTAATCTTTTTATTTAACCTCAAGGTCATCCCCCGGAGTCAAGTTTTCATTTAGCTGTTGATTTCTTACTGTCATTACCACTGAAATTTATGACCTTAATATGTGAGATCTTCATATGTTCATGCATACTTTGATTAAGAGGTGGCCTAATTGTACCTAATGCATTTTGCTGATTGGATTTTGCAAATACTTACATTAAACCCCTGCTATATCTCTAGAAATATAGTATCATATGTTATAATTTGTCAAAATTATCTTTAAAGAATATGTTACAGTTTGCAGTTATTTTTTTCCCACTGCATGTAGTTCTTTGGAGCTTTCTCCAGCACCTGGGGTTACCATTTTCTCTTGATAAGCTCCCAAGAGTTCAATTAACCACAACCTAATCACTCTTGACACAACTGATGAATAGTTCAATCACACCTGTCATGTCTCATATATCTCTCAGCCTTAAGAGTCCAGATTTATCACTAACATGCCACAAGCTAACCATGATGCAGACTACGCCTCCCAAAGCAGTTTACCAAAATGAGAAAGATTTGCATCTGGATTGGAGTTATCATTCACTCTAAAGAAGGGAGAATTTGCATTGTGAGAATAGCGAAACAACCCTTTCTTTAGCAATGAGTCCACTTGAAAAGGAGCTTATAAGTTCCACTAATATTCATGCACTCAGAAGCACCAACGTTAAAAAGCAATTTCATAAAATAAGCTATTAATTGTGAATGAGGGTGTCGGTGTTCAACAATACCTCAATGGAGTGATGTTTGACGAAGGCCATTGAGGCGTACTTAATGCCCACAGTACTAAGAAAACAGCTGGTCTCAGAGAAAAGCAATTATTTTTTGTTGCCGTTTGACCACTTGACACACTGGGGTTGAGTTATAGTGTGGTTGTCCCGGCTTAACTTAATGGGACTGAGTTATGAGGTCTCCAGTGGGTTAAGCTGCAATAGCCTGATCTCTTTCTCTCAGGAAGCCTATAGGAGAATGTAAGCATGTTTTATTGGCTGAGACACTCCCATAGGATGAATCAAGTCCTCAGTGTTAATCTAAATTATTCTTCTTACATAGGGGAATGACCAGAGTTTTTAAAAAAAAGACTGAGTATTTAATGACTGAGACAGAAATAAATCTGCTGTTTATTATTATAATCGGATAACAGCTACAAGCAGTGATGAGCTGACCTTAAGGGGAGTGAACAGTCACACCTGTGGCTATGTGTGTGCACCAGTGAATGTGTGTGTGTGTGTTTGTGTGTTAGGGGTGGGCAATACAGTCTCAGAATCATAGTATAATATTTCAAGAAAATTTGCAATAATTTAAAAAAAAAGTGGAGTTTATGTTGCTCTCCAGTTTACGGGCAGCAGAATTTAAGTATCATTTTAAGTGTAAGTAAATGAAGGGCATTTTCGATCCTTCATTTCCAATGAGCTACTGTCACTGATGACACACTTCCTAAATTGAAGTGTGAATCGATTGAAACAAGATGTCAGCAGCATTAACATTACAGGGCAGTACTAGTTACACAGCAGTATATATGCAGTGAGATAATATAAGCCAAACATGAGCATAAAGGAACTCTGCATTTTCTTTCAGTACTTAAACTGAAATATTGTCTCTAAATTGTGATGTTATATAATGGGTTGAACTGCTGGTTATAAAGCGGTTGCACCACGTAACCGCAGCAGTAATTTCCATTCACCTTTTGTCATATGGACCACAACTAGCAACACTCTGTGCAGTCATTTG
Source organism: Bujurquina vittata (assembly GCA_015106715.1). Lineage (NCBI taxonomy): Eukaryota > Metazoa > Chordata > Actinopteri > Cichliformes > Cichlidae > Bujurquina > Bujurquina vittata. The sequence continues at coordinate 42,725 of VUQK01028392.1, read as the reverse complement.
TTTACTTCTGGATTGCACTGGTTGTGTGTTTTTTGCTCAGGTGGTGAAACAAGCTTGTTGTTTCCACCTTCAGCAGGAACAGTTTTCCTTCATATTTTGCAAGGTACTGTGCTTTGTTGCAGGTTGTTGCTCTCTTTTAAGGTACAAAATTGTCAACAGAGGCTGACACTCTGCTTTTGCTCTCAGACATGCCCGGGCTTGTCTCCTTGTTTGCGCACCAGGGAGCATAAATGTTGTATAGCAGTTATGTCACAGTGTAACATTTTTATAGTGTGGAAAAATTGATGCTGGAATTATAGTAGATGATATGATGGGTGTGTGTGTGTGTGTGTCGGGGGGGGTGTTAAAATGGAATAATCTGAAGAAGTTTTTTGCTAAACATCTTAATTAAAGACGCCATCAGACATGCAGTGAGATGGTTGGTCTACTATGGAGGTTGAGTGTGTACATGAAGTTTATATCATGACTTCCATCAAGTAAATCGCAATGATGTAATAGTGACTTCTAATGTCCTTTTTTTCTGTCTCAGTTGCACCTGAAATGCCAGAACTGACAAAGCCATCATCTCAGGCCATTTCTGTGGCAGAGACTACTAGCTCAGAGGTCTGTGTGCGCTGTCTGCACATTTCTCAGTATTGACCAAAGATGCATTTTCTCTTATCATTTTTTACATTCTTCTTGTTTATCAGATTGGTACCTGTGAGACGAAGAATGGACATCCTCTGCCAAGAATTGTGTGGTTCAAAGACAACAACCCCCTTGTTGAGGTCAAAAATAAGGCTGACAGTATGTGTTCTTTAGCAGTTTAAATGTTATATATATATAAAACACAAAATAGAGGATAATGTCTCCACCCTTTGTGTTCATTTCATAATCTGATCTACTGCATTCATTCAGTTGAACTTTTTCCCCTTTTGCCATCCTTTCTGTCTATCAGAGACATACATGGTTCCCTCACTGGTGAAGGAGGCCTCAGGTCTCTTCACTGTTAGAAGCACCCTGTACATGCAGCCCACTAAAGCTGACAAGAATTCTGAGTTTTACTGTACTGTGGAGTACAGCATGCCAGGGAACAAGATCCACACGATGAATTCCGATCGCATCAAGATCAACCTAAACTGTAAGTGGAGAGAGCAGGGTTTCTTTGGAGGTTATCCACCCAGACGTCTTTCAGTTCCCTTCCAGGAGCATGTGATTTGTGAACTTTGGTGACATATTCATTTAAATCAATTAGCAATTATTTTTATCAGATGCTAATTTTTAATAGCTTCTCGCACAGGAATTCATAATTGGCCAAAAGCCAAAAGATGCAGAAATATCCACTTCCAGACTTAAAAAGTGATTAGAAGTCCCTAATATGATATGGACATTTCATCCTCTTAGAATTATAAGGTTCTATGTGCATTCTGACCAGTTTTGAGATATTAAATAATAAAACCTTGTAATAACAAGTTAAAGCTTGATTTTGCAGATAGAACTTTTTTGTTTTGTGAATAAAATGGCCAACGTTGTATATAAATGAAAAAAATCTCAGTCAACGAATAAGAATATGACAATTAGTCAATTTTGTCAAAAAATATCAGATAGAACCTTATAACCCAATAATTCTAAAGGGACGATTTTGCATTGGGAAAGTATTTCTTCTGGAATGCATTATTAATTTGTGAAAGATGACAGTTTAACAGTGAAAGGTAGGCATTGATAGATTTCTCACCTGTTCCATCTCTGTTCTTATCTGTCTAGATCCCTCTGAGAAAGCTACCTTTTCCCTGAATAGCACTGGTCCAGTCAAAGAGGGTGACACTGTAACTATGAAATGCGAGACCGATGGAAACCCTCAGCCTGCGTTTGAGTTCACCAAAAATGTACGAGATCATTTCATGCACACGGCTGATAGGGACACAGCAACATTTTGTTGCTTGTTTGTTTCTCTGCTGCAATCCCTGTCACTCTCTTGCTCAGTCTTTCCTCATAACGCCTGTCATTCAATCTTTAGGGAGCACCAATCATGGGCATGCTTGGTATTGTCACACTGAAATCTGTCAAGCGCACTGATGCTGGAGAGTACAAGTGCTCAGCAATGGATTTTGATAACCTAGAAGCTGACCTGACCGGCACGATCAACCTCACTGTCAACTGTGAGTGAGCCAAACATATACAAAGACACACACAATGCTGATTTAAAGAGGGTTAACACACGGAAAGAACAATGCACCCCCTGTTTTTGTGGGGTTTCTCCATGCAGGAAGCCTTTCTTTTCATCAGTAAATCACAGAATTAAAAAGGTTACCATGGAATGGGCTCTAATGAAATTCAGTCAGCCGGGCGATATCCAATGCAATTTTTCACACTTCATCTGTTACTTTAATGTTATCCCAAGCACACTGTTTAATTTGATCTTATCACACACATTAAGCAGTGATAACCTAGAAAGTGCATGGAAAGGGTTTAACTTGGGCTCAAAATGGTTTTAACTTCAGAGTAAGTGCATTAGCTTTGTACTTACAAAAAAAACCCCATAATGTTCTGCTCAGTCATATTACACGGTTGTTTAAGTGATGAGAAGGTTTTTAATTTGAACTGGCATTTATTTAATGCCGCAGAATGTATATAAGGTCTACAGTTTTCAGTTGTCTCCCACCCTATGTTTAATTGCTGTGTGTGTTCTCTCCGTCAGACATTGACCCTGTGAAGGTAACACCACCTGAATCTCAAACTGTCATGCTTGGAGACAAGGTGACATGGCAGTGTAAGACCAAGGCCTCCCGCGATCATACAGTACAGTGGAAAAAGGTATGTGTCATAATTTTCTCAATCTTTCTTTCCAAAGGAGCATGTTGCTAATAATGCCAAATGATGCACCCCCCACCCCCAGCTGCGGCTGGTGGTAATGTAATATCGAGAGGCATATTTCTTTGGCACACTATGTCCCTCTTAGTATCAACTGAGGGTCATTTACAGTAAGTGCCCCGGCAGATCCAAGTATCGTTGCTGATCATCTCCTTCCCTTTGTGACCACAGTGTACCCATGTCCCAAAGCTGGAGTTTTTAGGTCTACGGCATGGGCTCCCTTTAAAGACAGTTGTGGCCATGCCACATACATTGTGCTATGCCCAACTGGAGAGCACGCCCTGCTGCTTCATTCATTGTCTGAGTGAGGAAAATATAGCATATATGTGTATTATCTATACAATTTCGCTCTTTTGTGGGTATATTCAGTTTTAAATAAATAACTTTATCCTCTATGACTCAGAGCTTTAAAGGCCTGCTGGAGGCCAGCTTGATAGCCAGAGGAATCATGTGTGGTGTATTTTCTATTTCATGAGCATAACACGTTTAAAATCTACTTTTTATTTACAGGTGATTTGTTTACTCTTTCAGTTTATTTCAAGGATCTTACAATGTGATACTGTAAAACTGCATATAAGTATGATACCCTTGGTGTGTTTGGTATTCATCCTGCTTCTCCAGTTGTTATGTGCAGAGTGCTCTTCCAGGGTCAGGTCTGTTGTTGTAGTCTGTGTATTGCTGTGTCTTTGTGTGTGATATAAACTTACAGACCAGCTGGTTTTCTGGCCAGAGAGTGTGTTTGTAAAAAGATCAATTCCTATGCGAAGAAGTTGATAAGAACCGCAAGAGACAGGTTCATCACGGAGGACTGATGTTGATTTGTTATCACTGCGCTTTCAAACAGCCTGTGTGAAGATTCCTCTTCTGCTTTCCCATCGCAGTGGTGTGCCATCAAATTAGATATTCACAGTGCTGTTCTACTCACACATTCAGAGGGAATAAATAAACAGAGCTGAGGTATAACAGTGTGAGTCCAGTTGCATTTCAGTGTGCTTGTGTTTCTGCAGGGCTCCGAGGTGCTGTCTCAGAACGGCACTCTGTCAATACAAGCTGTTTCCTATGATAACGCTGGAAAATATGTTTGTGTTGGAGCCGTTCCATCTGTGCCAGGACTGACAGCCCAGGCTAGCGTCAACCTCGTAGTCAAAGGTAAAATGCACCGCAGTCATTGTAAATAAATGCACTCACTCACGGGCGCTCACAGGAAAACTTTAAAAACTGGACAAGACTCAAGTAATGATTTTAGTCATATTAGCATTTTTTATATTTTCATGCGCACACAAACACATCTAAACCACAGTAACATGTTTGGACTGCATACACTGTCATGTTTTTCTACTCTTAAATCCTTTGAGAGTAACCTAAAGCAGTGTGACGCCTACTGCTTGGAAATAAACGAGGAATTCCTCATTTGCTACAATTTTCTGAATTACCCATCCTGAGGGGGTTTACTACAAAGAAAGTTCAACACAGCCAGGAATTCTTTGCTTTGGCTGGCTTAACAAAACCTAAAACCCCAGGCTAAGATAACGGGTATCACGATGGTGGTTATCAACTTTCACTGTTTCTTTCACTGGCAAGCCGGGTTTTCTGCTTCAGGCTCTGCACGCTCACATAAAAAGGGGCGTGTCACGTGTCATGTGACTCTTCTTCCCTACAAAATGAGCTGTACGTGTGCTGCCTACTGCAATCAGAGATGTTAGCAGATGATGGCAATAAAATGGTGATTAAAAATTCATAAATAACACAAAAAAATTACAATAAACCGCTAAAGAATACCAAAACCACAAAGTATAATAACAATGGTGTTATGTGTTAGAGTGGTTATTAGTGCTAGAGTCTGCGGACTATTGTTATAGTTAGAGGAAGGAACTGGGAGCAGCTTGGAAGAGAAATTGCTTCCTTAATGGCCAGAAAACCGATGTGGAATTCTGTGTGTACATGTTTGAAGTTATGCAGCATTGTTCACTTTGTTTACCCAACATTCCCATACTCCCTCCAGGAAAGCCAATGATTGAGCCTCCTGCTCCTGGGGAGGTGGGGAAAGAAGGGGACAAGGTGACCCTGAAGTGCTCAGCCTATGGTTTGCCTCACCCTCAGTTTACCTGGAAACCCTCAGGAGAAGAGGTAGACATCCGCGGCAAAAAATGAGTCAGAGTTTTTACCATGTAATTCTTTGTAGTTTACAGGAATCACTTGGTAAAGTGAAGGCATTGTAACTTTTCTCGGAAAGTATTTCAAACAAAACAGTGCTGTTACTATTTGTGTTTCCATTATGTCAATATGAAAAGATTAAAGTGTTATTTTTCACAACATATTAAGATCTTCTTGGTAGAGTGCTGTACAAAAAGTTCAAAGCTTTGGAAAAAGAAAAAAGGGAACAGCTTTAAAGAAACTTGTGGAGGGAGCACAGCTTCATTATTAAATATTACATAAAGTGATAAAATAAGATAAAATTTTAATTATCTTTTTGAAAAACGGGATCATGTCAGAAGCAAGTAGTGACGTTTGTAAGATCAAAAATGAGAGCTGTTTAAACTTGCACAACTAATCATTTTCACGAGCAGATCTTTTTTTTTCCCCCTGAGTAAGCGAGAGAAAAATGTAAAGTATCACAAGTTTGTTTAAAATGATATTAACAGGGCTTTCAAAGGCAAATAACAAGTGAATAATATTATAAGAGAAAAACTGTGCTGCAAACTTATATAAGCAAGAGACAAAGAAGGATTTTTGTGAAAAGTCCTGTTTTTACTTTGGCCTTCCTCTATCTCACTTCCTTCCGTTTATCTTCCTTACCAGTCGGTATCAATGGACGGTAACAAGATGGTGAGCACTCTGACCCTGAAAGCCACAGCTGAGATCATGAAGGACGGGGTGACCTGTGAGGTCTCCAATGAGCATGGAACAGATAGCGTGACCTTCCCAGTATCTCTCAAACAAGGTCAGTGTAACAAGCAAAAAAAAAAAAAAAATAGGCTACTTTATTGCAGCTCTCTTTCACCACCATGTTGTCTTCATTAACCTGAAAATGTGGTTCAGTTAAACAAGCTGAACTGGAAACAGATGAAATTAGTATTTTTTAGAAATTATATTTTCAAATGTAACTTTAGGGCTCAAATGATGCTGACTAAATTTCTGCAGATGTCTGAGACAGGGATTTTGCCCCCCCAACAACTGTTTTTACAGTTAGCCAGTTGTGTATATGACAAATACTTTGTGTGAGTGACCAAAGGGTTATTGTTATTATATGTGTACACAAAGGGAACACGCACTGTAAGCCACAAGTATACACAGAGGTTGCAACGATCCATGCAGCCAGAACACCAAAATTCCTTTCCTGCAGAAGTGTCCAGGTTTAACATTTGTCATCTAACTCAAATAGTTATGCCTGAAGCAAGAATTATGTAACGTGATCTGATCTGATGATTGTATTTTCCCTTGCTTTGATGATTACATGTCACAAAGGTAACACGGTGCGCCCCCATTGGTGCCAATGCTCTGCCAGTAACTTAAAACTAAATCTGTAGCTTACTAATAACATCAAGTATAATATGTAATCTTCTTTCACTTTTTCTAAACTGCATGAAATCACTCAAAGTCGCACACATTAATCCAAGTGTGAAGACATAAAAAAAAAACCTTTACCTAAATTTGTGAAAGACTTAATTGAATTTAAACCGCTTGCTTCTTATAATTATTTCTTACTAAAATTGTTAATAACTAAGCTGTAACTGGTGCTACCCAGCTGTACTCTTATAGCCTAATAACCACTCTGTTCTTCTTCTTTGTTTTTTGTTCTCCTTTCTTCCAGCAGTTCACAACTCAGCTGAAGGTAGAGCCTTCTCCCTCCTCCTACTCTTCCTCTCCTCCCTTCTTCTCTCAGGACTCTTTGTTGTACAGACCCTGTAATTTAGAAACTCCCTCCATCCACTTCCTATTGCCCCAACCCTTCCATGTCACACACACACACACACACACACACACACACACACACAAACAATATGTTCATATATCTTTTGGTTTGGTTCTCTTTTATA
>VUQK01028392.1:23379-35818 GCA_015106715.1 Bujurquina vittata | reverse complement strand
ACACACACACACACACACACACACACACACACACACACACACACACACACGTCCCTCTGCTGTACTGTAATCTTGTATATTTGCCCACTTGCAACCGAACACTGTGGATATTGTATATTGTTATTCTTCTTCTCTTGTCATCTTTGTATGATGTCTGTCCTATATTTTGTGGATGCTACCAAAAGTTTTTGTGGCCCCTTGGGGACAATAAAGGATTCTATTCTATTCTATTCCTTCCACTCCTCTCTTCGTTTCTTTACTGTGTCTGTTTGGTCACCTCTTCTTCCCGGCTGCCTTCCTTGCTTTTTCCACTCTTCTCTACTCTTGCGATGCTGTGTGTAGATGATGTAACTTTAGCTACATATGTTCTTAGTTGTGTGTGTTGTGTGTGTTGTGGTTGTTGCTTTGCTGTGCTGTGCTGTGCTATGCTATGCTATGGGACTGAGAAACTCTTTTTCTCTCAAAGTGCTGCTCTCTGGAAACCCTGTGCTAAAATCAGGTCTGTATCGCTAACCCTACTGACATGTGTATGGTGTTCGTCTACAAATGTAAGTTGCTGTGTGTGCGTCGATGGCCGTTTACACACACGCGCAGGTTTTATGCATTTGTGTTTACAAGAGTTTTTGTGTATCTGTACTTGTATTACTGTAGTTGAGAAGATATGCTAGAGAAGTGGGAACCATCCTATATGAAGTGTCACGCAGCTCTCAGATCAATCATGAATATTTTTCTTTTTCATTAGTCTGAGAGTCAGCGAAATAATTTGGTCCTAAATATTTAAAAAAAAAATAGATGTCTTTTAAAGTTTGAATTAGCACATACAGATGCCTTGTTTTGTCTACTAAACAGGCCAAAACCCCCATGTTATGAAAAAGCACTGAAAAAAATCAGAGGTATCGTGTGTTGTTTTTGATTAAAATAAAAGTGATGCTTTACCAAAATAGTCTAGAAGTCTCTTTTTTGGAAACAAACCAAAAAAGATGGCTGAACATTTATATTTATTATATTATAATTTTTGCTTGTTTGTTTGTTTTGAACATTAAATATATCCAGAGGATCACAGATTCTTGAAGATTTATTTAAAGGTAAATTAATTTCATAACTTTGTGGTTTCGAGAAGATTTCATGCATCCAGACCATTCACAAAACATTTTGATGGAAATGGTCTAGGTTTACTTTTTTAAGCAAATACTGGAAAGGAAGCATTCATCCACCTAATCCTTCACCTTGCATGTAAGAACGTCACAGATTATATCGGGCTCATAGCGCTGCAGTTTAGCTCAGCTTAGTAAAGCACAAGTACTCCTGCTGGGATTTTCCTGGAGATGGCAGAAAATCAGTGCTCACAACCAATGAACAGTATCATTTCATATGATTATCTGTAAAACCAACATGTTATTAACGTGTTTTACACATGCGACGAGGCAGATTTTTTCCCTTTTGGACAGTGACAGAAGCAGAAACAAATATTCTTAATGTCCATAGCATGACTGGGTGTTAAATCTTTATAAATAATGTCAGTTTGGGAACAAATATCTTGCACCATATCCTCACAATTACAGTAATACAAGTGTAGTTGATTGGGTGAGTATTTTCTGTGTTGTTTTCTGGCTCTTAGTAGCTGTTTAGTATTATCTGTGTAGATATAGGCCCAGTTTTTGGGTCCCATCACATTTCAGTCATTGCATTCAAAAGTTAGACTAACCGCACATCCCTATCCCCACCCCTTATCCTCCCCCCCTCCCCCCCACACCTTTCCAACTACTCATTCATCATCTGTCTTCACCTGGGCTCCCCCATCCTCTCCCTCTCCCTCTCTATCTTCCCATTCTCTCCCTCCTATGATGAAATCAATTCCCTTCTTCTTTCTTTTCACCCTCACCAATCAACCACCCCTAATGGTGCCTCTCTCCCTACCACTGACTTTTGCAAATCAAAAACTCCCCATTCTCACACAACCTCCACCATGATCAACTCTCCTATGACTCCAATCAACATATTTCTCCCCCTTCAAATCCTCCCACCCCTACCCATCCCTCCCTCCCCCATATGCCCTTCCATTGCTGCACTGTAGCTGACAAGCAACAGGGAGGTTCCAGTACTGTGGTGATAGCCGTGGTGGTGTGTGTTCTGCTCCTGCTGTTGCTGGTGGCCCTCCTCTACTTCCTCAGCAGGACCAGCAAGCTGCCCTGCAGCAAGAAGGACAAGAAGGAAGTGTGAGTGGAGAGGGGGGACAAGAGGGATGGGGAGTGGATGGGATAATGATCACATGAATCAATAACCACTATAAGTCAAAGTGCTTAAAAAAGATTGAAAACCAATGACAAAGTAGAAAAAATATCAATAAAATAAAATAAATGTGGGCATTCAGATAAAAATAGGATCTTGGATATGAAATTGTCTTTTTTTTAAAACCAGCATTGAGTACAATAATTTATTAAAACTGCTTTTTGACGTTTTATGTTCCAGTCGGTCCTTTTCCTCACATTATGACAAGCAAAAGTGTTTGGTTTGCAGTAGGTTGTGCCGTTGTACTTTTGTGTTTGTGTTGCATTCATAATATTGCTGATCCTGAAATACATTTTGAAGCTTTTGCAATGCAAATAACAACTTTCCTAAACTTGTTTCATTAATCATTTTAATTACAAATGTGCCATCTGTCTTGCGAGAATAAAATTTCTCTAGTAATCAGAATGTAAATTAGATACTGCTCAAATATCCTGATTAGCAGGGAAGCAGTTCTTAGGGTTTTTTTAATGCTTGCTGGAGATGTGAAACAGTAAAATAACAAATATAGCGACAAAACATGAATAAATCTTTACAATTTTGCAGAATTCCAGGATACAAAAATGTCAGGTACTTTGGGAGAACTGCATTAATATAGTACCAAAGAAATACTCACTCCAACATGCTTATTTATGTCACTGACTTTTTCCTTTGCGTTCATTTTTTTTTTTTTTTATTTCTTTGATCTGTTTCTCTGTCCAGGAATACTGCAAATGTAAACAGCGACATTGTGGTGGAGATGAAGACAGACAAGGCCGATGAAGAGGATGGTCTCCTAACCAAAAAAATGCCCACAGAACAGGTTAGGCCAGTAGGAGCAGGACGTGAGTGGGGTCTCAAGGGCCATGAATCTGAACTGAGAACAGTAGTTCAACAGTGAGCTGCAGCTGACAGTTATCATAGCTGAGCAAGTCAACACCTGACCTCTGGATTTTATCTTTCCAAGAATTTAGGAGACTTCATCTGATTCTGCATTCATGAATGTGCGTCATCATGCCACAAAACAATAGTGGGAAGGGACGAATCAAGGACAATTCAGCACAATGGATAAAAAAACAAAGCTTTTCCAAATTTGAGTAGACTATTTGCATAGAAATAAAGGTTATTTTCAGTGTTTGTGGTCAGGCCGGTGAGATGCAGGCTCTTAACATTTTGTTTTCTCCATGGGGAATAAGGTTATCTTGGCGAGTTAATGTAGTTAAAATGAATTCTGAATTTTTAGTGATGTGGAAGAATCTAAAAGTAATTTAACAGGAATAGTGCCAATAGTCCTCTTTGTATTTTTAACGTCACCAGCCTATGAATGGTCCTGCAGACATTTACGAACCTAAAAGGATCCTTGATACCTGCTTGACACAAGTGATACCGTCACCAGAAATATCTTCAGACACCTCCGTCATTCTGATTGAGTGTCTAAAGTCAGTTTTACTTCAAAGAAAGCTGGTTTGAAAAAGTAGTCCCCCCAGCTCGTGATGGGGTGTGACAGTTGGAGGGAGTCATCTGGAAATGTCATCACAAATGTAGATCATTTCATCTTAAAATTTACTGCAGTGGTATGTGTGACTTGGATGTGAAAGCCTTGTTTTATGTAACTTTTGAAACCGCTGACAGCAAACTGGATGACATTTTAGAACTGCGGGGAGATATCAGGAACATTTAGCTTTGCTTTTGAAATGGATATAATGAGAAGCGAAGAGAGATGTAAAAGCCTGTCTCTCCATACATAATCAACTTAATATTTCTGCCACTGCCATTAAAACATATCAGCCTGAAAGCTGTCTGTGTACCACAGACGCAGTTTGTTGGATTCTGGAAACAAATCTTGACTTCTACACCTGACAAACGATTTATTCAAGCCATTTTCTTACAATACCAAGTAAAATAACATGAGTTTAAAAAAGCTGAATAACACAAGAGTGATATCTTGGCCATGAAATATGGTATTTTGTGATAAAATGTGTAGGTTCAACCTGTAAACTCCAACTGTTGTTTACTAATCAATACTGAAAGATATGAAAAGAAGATATTACAGCATAAGGTGTCACAGGTATCACTCCCAAGTCCTCACATATGCACTGGGTAAGCATAACCTTTTAGACCCACAGCCCAATCAATCTTTAACCTAAACCTAAACAAGAAGTAAAAAACAGGTGAAATCTGAAGTACTTTTTATCACTCCAACCTCCTAATGAGGACTTTATTGCTCATTATCACTCAACAATCAGAATTGCCTCAGGCACCAATGCCAAAGGGCACTTTGTGTACATCTTTGCTGACAGAACAGCAGTATTCAATGTCTTAGGATGAGAGGGGATGCAAATTTATCAAATTTGTAGAAGCATTGAATTTATTTAGATTTCGTGCTCAAACTGGGAAACCTGCAGTGTTCCATGACATGCAGATGATCTGTTATTTTAAATACGCTTTTTCTCTAAATTGTCCAAAAGAAAAATATTATATTTCTTGTCCTTTTTGCATCATGGGCATATTTATATTAAGTTTTGTTATTTCTCTCTGTTTCTCTCTGACAGTGATGACACCAGTTGATGAAAATAGCTCACAGAAGGATGAAGGGAAGACGACAGCAGATATGAAGACAACAGGGCTATTTTATTTTTTTTTTTTACTAGATTGATGACATTAATCTGGTGGGGGTAATGAGAGGTGGAGCAGGGAGATGGGTTCATTTTGAGGGTTGTGGGTGCGCAGCATGTTCAGCATTGGCTACGCTTGTGTTATAACCTGCAATAAGCCAAATTGGGTGGAGTTTGTTTCGATTTTTTTTTTGTCTTCCTTTTTTTTAAAGATAAAGTTTATCCATCCAACTTGTGCTACTGAAGGTTTAAAACAATACATATGCGAAATCATAATGCGACAACACTGGATAAGCATGGCTTCTTTCACCCATTGCATCTTTGACTCCTCTGCAGAGTAGAGCTGTATTGTGAAGTATGATTGGCACGCGCTTAAACGCAGTGACAGAATCTTCTTATTGATCCCAAAGGAAATCCCAAAATCATTTTTTCTGGTGTTAGTCTGCATTGAAGCATAACACTGAACAGCTTTTCTGTTTTGCAGTCTGCACTTAAAATTTCTTTCCTCTCTGCTGGTAACAGTAGGCAAAAATAAACCGGCTGTTATTCTGTTTCATTCACCTCCATAACAAGGTACGATTTACACTCACATTTAATCCACGAGCACGCTGTTTGGCGCTCATAACTGTTACATTTTTTTTGTTCAAAGAATCTGTGTTTTCTTTATTGTTGTTTAATTACATTTTGCCACCTGTGACTGTTTATATATATATATATTTTTTTCAATATCCCTAATTAGCTTTCAGTAGAAACAATCCAGGCTTTTAATAACACCAATTCTCTTTCTAAAATTGCTTGCCTTTTTTTTTAATCCAGCTGAAAAGCAACCAAACAAGCAAGCTATTAGGTTGTACAAATTTGTTCCTGCCATTTGCAGCACACTTGTATATTATGTCAGTGCACCAACTGTTCACTTGTTTTCCTATGTGCTTCTGTATTCCTCTGTAAATTCAAATATTGGTTACCCTGTCTTTCAAGCAGGAGGAGTGTTGTGCATCATGTGGAGTCCGAGGTGTCTGTGGTTACTGAGCTATTGGCAGTAAAGGCTACTATTTATTTCTCAGTGCTTCACAGCGTTTCAGTCCTCTGCTGCAGGATGAAACCTGGGGGCAGTGAACTGAAAGCTGAGAAACCATTCTCACGAGCATGGCACACAGTGCTTTTGCTTAGAAAGCCCAGTTTTCACTAGCATTGGCTGTGAAATTGGTGTAATTTGGTGAAATGGCTGACAATCTCAAACAGTAGCCTGCTGTGTTGTTGTTTTCCCATGACAACAAATTGGGACTTGGAGCAGCTGCGGTGCACTAGTCACAGATTCACCTGTTGGGAGTAATCACTCGCACAGGCTCACTCTGGTTTGAAACAAGCAGGGGAGGGACAGTGTGGGAGGGATTGGGGGTTGTTCCCATTTGTTTTTACCAAATGAAAGCTTTTTGAGCGTCACAGCAGGAGTGTGTCTGTATTTAGGTACGATAAACTGTTTATCCCCTACACCGTCGTCAGGCCAACAAAGCTTTGATAGCGGGTTGACATGAGCTTTTACTTTGTTGTACACTGGAACTAGCGGCCTTGATTTTTTTTTTAAATATATATATATTTTAAAGAAGGTCACTTCAAACCACTCTCTGTGCCTATGAGGCTCATTTATTTTTTTCACTGTCTGTCTGCTGATCTTGCCATAAACACATCGACTGTTAGCAAACCTGTGGGGTGCAGGTGAAGATAGATAGGTGGTTGTTTTTTCACTTGTTTTATATAAAAAATATTGTGGTACAGTATAAAAGTTTGTTTTGTTTGTTTTTTTTAGAAAGGGGATTCTTAATTTTTGAACTACTGACAACTTTTTCCAGTGCTTTTCCACTTGCTAAGAGACACTTTTTTTTCATTCCTTTTAAATGCTTTACTTCTCTTTTCACTGTATACTGTATATTTTGTGCTACGTTGTTGTGACCTCTGTGGTGTGTTGATGTATCTTTTTGTTTCGCTCCAGCTGTGTAGAATTTATAATGAAAAAACAAAACAAAACAAAAAAAGAACAGTAGTCTCTGTGGGGTTTTTTCCTGTCTTTGGAGCATCAGTGTTTCCAAGTCCTTTTTTTTTTTTTTTAAAAAAAATGTAAAAAAAAGTGCAATTATCACAGAAGTAGCTAAATTAGTTTAAAAAAAATCACCATATGCATTTTCTAATACAAGACGTTTTGTGAAAGCAGTGCCTGGCCATATAATAAGCCAGTTAAAATCCTTGCACAGCATTGAACACCATCCCTAAAAGATTCACACGTCAGAAATCAAATTGCTCTTGATGTAATTCATCCGTGTGTTTTTTCTTGCACTTCCTAAAAGATGACATCTAAATTGATTCCTAGCTTGCACCAAATTTTAATCTCTTTGATATAACCGGCATTATGTAAATTTCCCCCACATTGATTGATTCCATGATTTGTTGTGACAGAGCAGACAAATCGAGGAAGCCCATGTTTTGCATCAATAACTGCTTTATGGATGAGCTTGTGGCCGACTTCATGATGCAGCATTCCGTTGACTCGCTTTTATATTTGGAAACCCGTTTAAATGAATCCATCAATCATCGACAAATTGTGGTGCAGCTTTGTTTATAGATCAGTAGCACTTAGTAGGATGATTCTTATCAATAGCAGCTATAATGACATATCAAAACCAACCATTAATCAAGAGAGAGAAGGAAAACAATGCTGGCTCATTCTCGTCATTAAAAATCTCCTCTCCTTGCTTTTATAACTGTGTGCTCTAACCTTGTATTACTTCTTGACAGTTTTGCCCAACACCATGCACCTACACAGCCCTTGAGGTTGCGGGCCTATCAGCACCACTGTTCTGACACACGCCCACTACAGCGCTGGTATTCCATTAGGAAATTAAAAGTCTCCCATCAATGTGACCCAGTGAAATCCATCTGTGCTTTGAATACAAAGCAGCAAAGATGGAAAGAAGCAGGACGAGAGCACGGGTCGACAGGAGGAATTATTTTAAAATGCGAGTCAAAGTGTCAGTGTCGGTTTGTGCAGTGAGGATATGTGTCAGCATCTAGAGAGGGCTTCACACTAAACGATGTTGGGCTTTAGATGATTTTGCACAAAGGAAAAACTCAAGGGGAGACACTCAATAATTTTACAAATAATTTGTTGCATTTGTAGTGTTTCATTTGAAAGTTGGCAGTCAGCTCCTCTTCTAAAAGTTATCAAGTCTTCAAGGACAGTTTTTCCCCAATGTTGGGAATGTTTTTGAATACATAATAAATCCATTGTATGAAATGTAATCAGAGGCACAGTTAAACCAAGCTTTGAGGGACTGATATGGATCAAGGGTATATTGAGTTAGTGCGTGTTTGTGTATCTTGCTGTTTGTGTGCGCAGGGTGAGATCTTCTTATGCTTTATTTGACAAAGAACAAGAGGATCAGTGCTCTTCAGTCTTGCTAACAATGAGGGAGGATTACTGTCACTCTGCCCAGTGTCCTTTGCTTCTTCCTCATCCCTCCCTTTACCCACTGGGAGTCTTCCTGCTACTTTCACAAGGTTTAGTTACATTAGCTTTAAACTGATTTAGCCATTTAATGCCAGCCTTTTGAGGGATAACAGCCACTGTCTGTCCTTTCTGCTTGTTCAGCCAGCATCTGATGGTCACTCAGTAGCATTCGGCTTGGTCTCAGCATTCTGGAGGACTGAAACTGTCAAAATCAAAATAAATAGCTATTTTATTAATAAAAGTTGCTTCTGTATTTACAGTGATGGCAAAAAGAAAGCATATTCACTTTTAGTTCTAGAATTTTACATAATAAAAAAATACCTAGTCCTTAGAGTCTTAAACTTTGGTCAATACAGCCTTAAATGAACAACAACATGGCATATTACACATTTTTCATTATTTATTTAGCAAAAATAAAGCCAAAATGCAGAAGCAGTATGAGAAAAAAAAACATGATTCAGTAGCTCACAGAACCAGTTTTAGCAGCAATAACTTGAATTAGTCATTTTCTGAATAGCTTTATCACTCTCTTACATTGTTGGGAAGGATTTTTGGCCAATTCTTCTGAACAATTTCAGTTCATTGAGGTTTGCAGACATTACTTTATGCACAGCGCCGTTAAAGTCCCACCACAGCTTTCCAGTCAGGTTGAGTTCTCTACTTTGTGCTGTTGTATCAAATTGATTCCTTTTCAGCCACTCTGTTATAGATTTGCTGTTGTGTTTGGGATCGTTGTCCTGTTGCGTAAACACTTTGGGCCAAGCTTTAGCTGTCAGACAGATGGGCTCATATTTGATTATAGAACGTTTTCTTATATACAGAGGAGTTAATGGCTAGCTCACTGACTGCAAGGTGCCCAAGTCATGTGCATAACAAGTCCACATCAAGTTGTTTGTGGTGTTTGTGCAAATATGGCACTGAGGCCAAACATCTCCAACCGTGCTTCCATGTTTTTTTTGGGACTGCTGTATTTAAGACCTAAGTAATTCTGAAGTAATTCTGCATTATTTTCCAACCCCCAATTAATTTCCACAAAGTTATTTATTTATTTGTTAGAGTTTGTTAAATTAGATTTTTCTGCCTCATTGTGACCATTCAAAGTATGCCATAGGTCAGCTTTTTAAAGAATGTGCAGTTCGTTCTTTCTTTCTTTCTTTCTTTCTTTCTTTCTTTCTTTCTTTCTTTCGCATTTTGACAGGTTGGGTCCTCCGTACTGTTCAGTACACACACACACAAACAGATACACACAGCTTTATACAGCACAGTTGAGATGAATCCAGGATGAACAAGACTCCAGTGGCAACCCCACTGACGATATGTGCTCCATCATCCTGCATAATCAGCGGCACACATGACCCCCAGAGCAATGAGGCAAGAAAAGGATCAGCATGTATGTAGAGATTAATAGGGGACTGTGTGCACCAAGGGAAGAAGATAATTGATAGAGAGACTTCAAAAAGAAGAGAAGAAAAAGGGGGGAAAGGTAGATTTAGTGAACTAAAATAGATTTAAAGGTAGGATGGGTTGGGAGCAAACTGAAGGGAGGAGAGTGGGCATTTACTGTTAGGATAAGAGGAAATGAAAGTAGCGATTGGTGGTGAAGGACAGAACAGGATGCCTTGTAAAGAGGTCATAAATCTGCATTGGCGCCAGGCTTTAAACAAATATGGGCTCTAAAGAAATAAGGGAGATAGGAGAGGAAAGGAGGCAAGCATGATAAAAAAGAAAAAAAAGAAAGCGCTTGTGTTAAATGTTTATCGCTCTCAGACCTAAGGTTTAATATCCTGTGTGGCCTGACTGTGTTTGCTGTTTGGGTGCGATAATGAGTAAGAGAACACGGGGATGGTACCTGTGTATTAAGTCCGTGTGCTGCTTTTATTTGCTGTATTTCTGGTAGCTGTCTCACAGCGAGAACGACTCATTTCATTGATTGTATCAGCGAGCATGCTATTAAGCCAAATAGCGGCCGATCCCCCGCCACTTGAGTTTCAGCAAGCGTGTGAGTACATGTCACTCAGCAGATCTGGACCACCTGTGGGATGTTTGGTTATTAAGGCACAGCTGGTTGTGTTTTAATTTTAATTGGTTAGGCAATTTTGCGTTGAGTATGAGGGAATGAGGGACAAGTACAACAAAGGCAGACGAATTTCCAGCAGAGTTTTTAAGCTAAAAACAATAAACGTGTGGAATTGATGTTCTTAAACAAAGGTCTATTTGGAGACTGAGAACTGCGTGCATGTGCTTCACTCTCTCTGTGTTAATCTAAGTTAATGGAATGTTGGGCTCTCTGAATCAATCCTCAAGGGTCAAAGGTCACTTAAATTTTTCCATGACAGCCTAAGTCAACTTCAGGATTTAGTGAAACTATTCAAACAGAAGGTCGGGACTATTTTTAATCAGAACCACTGAAACTATGCATCCAAAGTGGAGAGAGGGGGAGCGCACTGAGAAAACACAAATCCCTCATGTGAAATAACTAATGGTGGTTTGCTAGTGGAGGATAATGATGTACTCTCCCCTTCAAATATAACTATTTTGAATCTGAAAGTATAAGAGTCCTAGAAGCCTCTAGTAGATGCATTTTGTAGCCCCAGTTAACAGTTTTCAGAGTATTTCAATCTACCAAATTAGTATTACCCAGCTGTTGAGCTGAATGATTAACCTGGTGTATTGCTCCCTCTGGGTTGGAGGAGAGAGGCTGCCCCAGGCAAGGTAGTTCACATATCTCAGGATATGATGGGAAGATGAAGTGTGAGGTGGACTGGTGGAGTGGTGCAGCGTCAGCAGTAATGTGGGCATATCAGACCTTTTGCTAAAAGAGAACTGAGCCAGAAGGCGATTTGTCAGTCGATCTAAGTTCCAACTCTAACCTATGGTCATGAGATCTGGATAGTGACTGAAAGAATGAGGGCACAAAAACAAGCTGCCAAAATGAGTTTCCTCTGTAGGGTGGCTGGGCTCAGCCTTAGACACTTAGCTCATAATAGGGTCACTGCTTCGTTGTGCCAAAAGAAATAGGTGGGGCGGTTTGGGCATCATCCTCTCTTTAGAGGTTATTTGGGCGCACCCGACTGGGAGGAGACCTGAGGGATAATATATCTCATTTGGCCAGGGAGCACCTCGGGATGGACCAGGATGAACTGGAAAATGTTGCTGGAGAGAACAACATCTGGGGTACCCTATTTAGCCGGCTGCCACCATGATTTGGACTGCAGTCGGATGAGCAGAAGATGGATGAATGGATGGATGAATTACCCAGATCTTGGCCTTTAATAAAACAAGGCTAATACCTGATTACTTTTTTTTTACATATGTATGTATTGGCCCACCTAATAATTACCTCTTTATTAGCAAACTAGAAACTCACAATTCCCATGCTATAACTGAATAATAAACTACATAAAAAAAAAACCTTCTGAGTAAAAACCTTTAATAAATTGCAGTAAGGACTACTTTGCCAACACACTGAAAGACTAAGGTAGGTTATAAAATACTTGCAGTGCAGTTGTGCTTGCACATTCTCACACACTCACTGGATTTAAAGAGCTAAGAGCAAAAAAAGAAAAAGAATCCCCTAGGGAAAGAGTGAAGCGAAAGAGAGAGAGTGGGAGGGAGGAAGAGAAAAGGAGAGAGAGAGAGAGAGAGGGGATCAGAGAAAAAAGTTGCTGTTCAAAAGAGGGAGAAAGGCCCGAAGGAACTGAGCAGCAGCTGTTGAGAGTTTCTCCTCTGAGAACTTCTTTACATTCTACAGGCTCCTCCTATCGGCTAACATTACAGCACGGCAGCTGTCTGGAGAGTAACACACACGCACACACACACACACACACACTCGCTGGCACACTTGTGTTTTTGGTGATCATCTGCGCTTAAGTGCGCATCGGCAGGCACAGAAACTAAAGTAATGTATGCACTTGTGTACATATAAACCAAGTGTTCTGATATGGCTTACATACCTGTAGGCAGGTTGACCTCTGTAGCATTATAAAATACTCGTACTTGACCTTACTGCTCAGCTCTCAGTGCAGAAAATACATCTTAGAACACACACACACCTTCC
>VUQK01028392.1:1860-19932 GCA_015106715.1 Bujurquina vittata | reverse complement strand
TTTTTTGAAGGATTGAAAAAAAAAAAAAAAAAAAAAACAGCATTTGGAACTTTACTGTTTACTTTACTTTAGCTGTTTAAATTACATTTCTGTTGTTTTCAAAGATGCTGTGGTTGATGATGATGAAGCGAATGCATTTCACTTTCTCTCACCCTCATCAGTATTTCTGGATGAAAACACAGTGAAAAATAATTTGCCCCCCCTGAAACTATGAAAGATGTGTAATAATCATTTAAATAAAAGGCAAACCTTTTTCAATCTTTTGACAAATTGATCTTGGGAGACATTAGCTGTCAAAGGTTGACACACACTTGTTGCAGATCTGTTGCAGAATCTTCCAGTGAGGTACTACGGCCTTAACTCTAACTTTAAACTTCCCTTTATGGATGCACAGTTTGCAAACCAAGAGCCTTTCTTCAGTGGCTGGAGCACAGGACAAAGTGACACCTACTTGGGATGCATCAGTGTGCTAAGGTAACTTCCACTTCAGCTGCTGTTTTGTGCCTGCCCTCGCTGGATGAATCTGTGTTGCTGTTCAGCGGCTGTGTCAGTACCAACCCACTGTCTTCACTGGACTCTGAGATATTCACATCATCCAGCTAAAGGACATTGTTCTTACATGTTCAGTCAGTTTTGATTTGATGCAGAGCTTCTGAGACACAGTTGAAACATTGTCCTTATTTCATATTCAAGGATCCAACCAAGACGACAAACCAGAGGACATCAGGACAGTCCATTGGTCTGACGAGGGTCAGTAAGGTCTGGCATTACTGTTTTTACAAACGTTTAGAATGATTGTTGTAGGTTAAATTAGCTAAAGTTATAATTAAGTTATGATATTTCTCCACATTCAAATTGTGTGGCACTGATGTACACAATAAAGGATTTTTAAAAAAAAATGTTTTTACAGTGTACACACTTATAAACATGAAACGGCATGTTCTGGTATGCTGTTAACAAACCTTCCAGTGAAAGAATGCTACAATGGAAATATAAGATCAATTCAGGAATGAATTGGTGTGTATCCATGGTAACGGCACCAGTCTATGGTGTTTTTAGAGAAGTGTGTGATGATTACAAGTGAAGCCAAATGTAGTCCCTGTGGGGTTTGCTTTTTTTGTAGGTGGGACTTCTTTTTTGAGAAAAGCAATTACTGAAATGCATGTGTGTCACGTCATTGACTGTGTGTGAATATACAGGAGTACTAATGCATTGGCAGTGATCACCGTGTGATCTCTTTCTTTCATTTCCCATTTTGAGATCACTCAATGCAGTTCCATTCCTGCATGTGTGCAACTGCATCCACATCCACATAAACAAACTAATATGCTCTCTTATCGCACACTTTGTTCTTTCTGCCCACTCTCTATCAGAAGAAAAGTTGTTTTTTTCTAGTATAAAACCACCCTCAGGCTTTTGTTTGTGCTCCAATCAACAAATGTGAAAAGAAAAAGTACATTTTTGTTGTAGGAATTGTTTAGATTTTTTTTCTTTCCAAAACGGTGATGTAATATTGAAACTTGAACCCATGCTGAGCATATCCAACACATGGAGATATTGTTTTTCCTTAAAAAACTGTTTTATATCGGCTTGCAAAGAAACTTTATTATTTGAAATCATGTGAAACCTCTTCACTGCAGCATTGGCTAAATGATTTGTCATACCCACCATCTTAGAATTTTAAACAGGTTTTCCCTGCAGCTTAAATTGGATTATTTGAGGCAAGATTTGGTCGCGCTTTATTGCTTTTCCAGGAAAAAAAAATCCATAGCAGCATGAATAATAAATCTCATTGTCTATCATTTTAGAGAAACAGTCTAGTGTGGCTTTTTCAATAGAACTGTATTTTGCTCTTTTGTTTGTCTGCATTGTGGGTTTTTATTTACTCTTAATACTTACAAATCCAGGGAATGTTTAGTGGGACTTTTGCATTTGCTGTGTTTTGGGTCTCATTTCACATGTTTTAGTTAAGAAAAAAGAAACAATGATTAAAGTTATTAGAGTGCACATGGATTCAACAACAACAAAAAGATTATTAGGAAAAATTAGATTTTCATGTGTTATATTAAATAGCATAGTTATAGCACAGGGGCCTGAATATAATGTCTCTGCTTACATAGATATTCACTCATTGAATTGCAGTGCACTTTGTAGCTGCATTTACTAAACTGCTCATGTGCACATGCTCATTTAAATTCACAGTAAATTCCAGTGTTAATGCTTATATAGCTTTCTGTCTGTCTGCCTCCCTCTCCCTCTCTCACACACACACACACACACACACACACACATACACACTCACACACACACACACACACACACACACACAGAGTTTGGTGTGTGTGTGTGTTGTTCAGAGGTTATGAGCAAACTCACTGCTTCACTGTCACGCTAACAATGCAGGGAGTGGGAGAAAAGCTGAGGGAGGTGTACGTGTGTGTGTGTGTGTGTGTGTGTGTGTGTGCATGGAGGTGGAGACTGATAGCCACAACATTCATTATCCCATCAGCTCCCATCCACACACACAAACATATGCATTAACAAAACATGATTTTAATCACTTATTCGCTTACTCATCCACTCTTGGAGACACGTCCTACACCTTTGCCCACACCACGTCCCTCACATGGACGTGTACACACATACACACTGCTGCCTCTCGGTGTGCTGTTGTAGCTATTAGGCCAGCATCATTAAAGCTCTTCAGACTAATTATCTCCCCCGATGAGCCGATGGTCTCAATGGGACGACAGGGAGAGATCCAGCATGATTGACTTGGCCTATGCTTTTCTCAATGAGCCATTAGCCTAGTGCAAAGAAACACACACATACACACACAGGCTTGTGCTAATGTACTCCATGTCAGCTTACCATATTCATTTACATCTCTGTGAAAAAGACCTGTCAGTTGTAAGGAAGAATAATTATATGATGGAGAGACGTGAGTGTGAAGGTGTGCGCGCAGTGTGCACTTTCTCTCAGTTTGTGAATGTGCAGTTCAGTGGATGTTTGCCACTTTTTGCTTCTCAAGAGCCAGGTGCCACAGGGGAATGCGGAGAATGTAAGCTGGCAATGAGTGATGGTGACAGTTTGCCAGAGAAACAGCAGGGAAGGGAGAAGCCTTCCCTTTACTCCACAGAAACTGTACCCACCACTGATAAACTCTGTCACACCCCAGGAAAAAGATTCTCCCATATAGATCATTGTTCATTTTAATTCCCTCATTAATCAGTTTTTGCAACAGTTTGGGCAGTTGAGGATGATATTTGTTTTCAATGCGGGCCAGGCTTGCATGCATGAGTGATGAAAGCCCTGAGAGAGTGGAGGCGGTAGGGAGGACCGTTTGAATTTGGGAAATAATTTATAGTTGCAGAGAGTGTAGTAGGAACTACTATTAATAAAGGGAAACATATTAGAGCCAACTGCGTTTAGAGAAACAGTTCCACATTCTAATAGAGATATGGATCTATGTGTACAACTTCTGATTGTATTAAATTCTAAGTGGGAGTTCAAGAAGGTGCATTTCACCTCTGCAGGCCAGGAGACTCAAGATCCCAGTTGTGTTTCTGTACAACAAGCAATTTTGTTACCGCGACAGTTCGTTGCAGTATGCCACGTGGTTAGAGTTGGTTCTGGATATATATGCATAAATCCTGGTGATTGTAAATGCCTTCTGAGACTCTACAGAGATACAGACTAAATTGCGGGCTATGTCGCTGACAAGCCACTCCCTCGTTTCCAGGCATTCTCTCTGGAATGGAATGAGGCGATAATTACGGGGATCCATTAACTTTTTATCTTGCCTCACTGGATCCAAATTTTAATTTGTCCTTCAGTTTCTGACCAGGTAACTGCAAAGAAATTCTCATCAACTTGCTAATGAAAATCATTTTAATGCTAAACATAGATGGTGAATATGGATAAGAGAAAGAAAATGGATGGATAGATGGATAGATGTTAGCATCAAAATGTTGAACATGTTAGCATAATGACATTAGCAGTTGGCATAAATTACCACAGTCCCTGAGTACATCCTCACAGAGTCACTAGCATGGCTGTAGAACCTTGGTACTGTTAAATTCTGGATAAAATCTAAAATTTCCTTCCTGCTCTACCAGAGATTTAAAAGAAGTCCATTTCCTGAGGCTATTTGACCCACCAACAGTAAATCTATCACTTTAAGGAAAATTTTGTTTTATCTGGTAGTCCTTGTAACACTAAAGCATTTTTTAATGTTAGGCGTTTAACTTTTGAACCACCGCAATCAGGGTAAACTGTTTTAAGCTTATCTTTATGGTAACCACCTTGTAACTTCAAAATATTTTTATGCAGAAGGTTTTATTACTAATTGCTTGTGTAAAACCTTGCATTATTTTTCCTTGTGCATAGTGAGCTCACTAAGGCAAATTCCTAATGTTCGCTGGTAATGACGTAACCTCTCTGTGCATATCCCTATTAAATCTTTCTGAAAGACCTTGGTTCACTTTATTTGAACAGAAAATGGAAGGGTGAAACTGGAGTTTGCAAAGAAGGAGCGGGGTGTTTGCAAAAGCATATGTGATAATCAGTTTCAGTTGACAGAGAGTTCAGGTGGAAAATATTACATAGATGCTTAAGATCTCCAAAACAGACCAGAAACCATGCCCACTTTGGAGGAAGGTAGACTGCAAGTCTACACACTGCAGATTATTTGGGATTCTGTATAGAAAGCCACCTAACTATAGTTGGGGGAAAATCCCACAAGACTTGAGGCTCATTATATTGCCTCTACAGCCTGAGGGAATAAATGAAGTTTCTATTGTATCTATTACAAAAGGCAACAATTAGTGACATAGTGGCTATTACATCAATTGGGTTTCAAGTCAAATCCCCCAGCATTATGAATAATGGCTATCCAAATTGAAAGAATAAAGCAAACACAAACAGCAGCTTCAAATCCCCTCAGCAATTAATATCACACTGCTTTCTAAAGTGACATCTCAGCTACCAAAGTCAGCCCCCCAGTTTGCCTTCTGTCCCCCACTGAGGTGGGAAAAGAGAAGGAAGAGGGGGGTGAGCAACGGGAGAGAAATGCTAAGAACAGATGGCAGAGTGGCCCCTATGTTCAACTGCCTGGGTGATTATGGACACAGCTGTCAGTCACTTCACATGTAAGTGTGCGCGCATGTGTGGGTTTGATTTTGTGTAAGCATTTGTGTCTTTGTGTGTGTGTGTGTGTGTGCCTGTAAGTCCCCCATGTGTTCTCCAGTTCTTTTGTTCTCCGTGTGTCGTGGTAATGTTACATTGCAGCCATGTGTTTATGGCTGTACATATTTTTGAGATATTGGTGTCTTGACAGAGCTCAAGTGTCAGATCAGAGTTCATGCAAAACCTTGCAAGGAATGTAAGATTCAGGTCAACTGTCCACACTCTGACAAGCAATCTCTCTCTCTCTCTCTCGCTCGCTCTCTCTCTCTCGCTCTCTCTCTCTCTCAATGTGCCTTCTTTTTTTTACTGTGCTTTACCCCCATCTAGTGGTGCTTCATGATGTTATTGCTTATCCTTTACCAGCAGTTACACGATGTGACGAACGCTTCATTTCCAGCCATATTAAAGATGACTTGATTTAATTGCAATAAATATAATGACAAAGTTTATTAAACTAAATTTACAGTTTCATTTCACAATAACATTTCAGTTTAAAAAACACCACTGACGACTAAATTTCTTTATCTTTATGGAGCAGACACTTAACAAATACTAATAAACTTGCATGAAATCGTCTTTTTGGTCAGTTCACTCTGCAGATCAAGCCATATAGCAGTGGATTACAGTATTATTATTATTATTATGACTAACTTTGTAACACAGCCAGCAAATGGAAGAACATTATAACGCATGTATAATCACGTCCCCAACCACCTGACAAATGTAATTTTAACATTTCTCCTCTTTTAGCTCTGGAGGAAATATATATGGCTCTTTAGTTGCTAAATGTTCCACCTATAATCACCAGTCGATTCGTCTGCCTGCAGTTTAGTACAGACCAGGTAGCGCACTGTGAGTTTATCAGATCAAAAAGTACTGTGTGCTGCAGTTTAAAACTACACTAATGGGAAAGTGACTCAGATGTTATGGACTGTAAAAGCACATAAATAAAAATAGAGTTCAGAGAAGATAAAATGTTCATTTGATCTGGGGAAGTAGAACTGGGTTATGATTCTCTTTAAGTTCCACACTATGGGCAATCTCTTTCATATTATATGTCACAGAATTAGATGTGTCATTTGCCTAGATCTATTATTGATGTAAGTATTGAATAGCACAGCTTTAAGCTTTAAATTTATGATACTGAGTACGTTTCTTGTTTTTCACAATGTTAACATGACTTCCATTTTGGGTTGACATTACGGTCATGGAACAAAACAGTGACTATCATTTACGAATCACAGGACCAGTTTACTGTTGCTATTACATGATGTGTGGATTTATGCTTTAGTGAACCAAATCTTAGCTACTTAGTAACAGCTAGATGTGGAAAAGGGCAGCCTTTGGACTTGTTTAGTCACTGATCCAACCCTAGAGAGCAGAAGCAGTATTTATAATTGTGCAGATAAATGTGTTGCTCTGATTCCCCATTCATGCCATCATCCCCGGAGTGGTTTCAGTTGGCAGAGTTGGTGTGTAGCCATCCATCACACGCTTGATCCAATCAGTGTACATGCACAGCTTGGTGTAGACGGTGGGGTCAGCTGGGTTCCTGCACCTTTGGTTGTACCCTTGCACACTGGTGGTCATACACCATCACACTGCCCATGCCCTTCTGGGGAGAGGACACAGGGATCTGTTATAGCTTTTTACAGGAAATTCATGCAAATAATTGAATTATAATGAAACTAAAATGCCATTATACTGAAAGGGAACAGGAAAGAGATGCAAATGACAAATTAGAGTAAGTGGCACAACAGAAGGGAATGAGCGCAGCGGTATGATTGGCAGGTCCTTGGTGCTCACGCTCACCAAGCAGTTGTTTGTGTTTGTGTTTTGACCAGCACAGGCCATGAATGGGCTCCAGTACACAAACTCAGGCAAACTGGAGTCCATGCAAGTCTGATCATCCAGAACAGGTACAGTTATGTGTTTCACAGAAAGGATGAAGGCTATTAGTGAGTCAATCAGACTCAGTGCATCAAAACATGCAGGTTCTTTATCTCACCTGGATTTCAAACATGGTGAACAATTAACAGTGTAGTACTTGTGGATCTACACCATCACTTGTTAAGTTTTTACTCTTTTTTTGGTTTTCTTTTTTTGGCAAAATTTTCCTTCATTCTATTTAGAAAGTCTATGGATTGCTTTCTATTTTTATGCATTGCCACTTCTCGCACAGGAGCATAGGGTCTAAACCTTGAGTAAATACTATTTTCAAGGTCTACCTCTTTTAATTAGTCCTGATCACTGACTGGGCATTTTGGCAGGCAATTATAAACTCTCCTGATTAAAGAAAGCCATGATTAAAATAGAATGTTCATGCCTTGTTAAAGCAGCAGTGACCAGAATATTAATGAGCTTCATAACACATACATTTCCACCTGCTGATGAATACAACATGTCCCCAAAAATATCCCTTTTGAATTCTGTGTCTCTCCAGATTAATCCTACATTTCTGGTATGTGTTTTCTGCTATGAACAGACTGGTGCTACTTGTTCTCTTAACGTGAAGATAGATTAAGAAAACATAAGTAGAAGAGAAACTAGAGAGTCCCACTGAGTTACAGTGACATCACTTTTGTGTTTCAAAAACACTGGACACGTGCACACTGAATAAGCCAGTGGGGACTAGCACAGTGTGGTTCCTATGGACCTCCTTTTTTTTCTTTTTTGCAGTCATAAAAAAAAGATTTTATTTTTTTTCCTGAAACTACAGCTAGGAGCTGATTTACCCTTTAAAGTCTAGGCACAGAGAAACATGATCATAGATTTTATTATTATGTCTTGTTTATCTATTCAAGAGTTCTTATCTCACTCTCAGCAAAAAGTGTATAAAAGCTTATCCTCCAAATTGTTTAAAAAAAGAAACTCCAGGGACAATTAGCTAAAAAGCATATTTGAGGACAAGATAAAAAAACAGCGGCTAATCTGCAGGTATACCAAATTCTTGTGTGGTGACAAACTAATGAGGGGTAAAAGTGACAGTACTTTAAATCCACTTACACTGATTTGGGATGGTGGAATCCCAGCCAATGACATAGCAAGTCTCCCCCGGCAGTGGGCAGCGGCTGGGCCAGACAGCCTCATTATTGTGCTAGACGCACCATAGTGAAGCTGTGGAGAGGTGAATGCTGATGATCGCATCAGCAACATAAATGCGCAGCTCCGTGCCTTTGCTCCACACTTATCTCATGGTCTCCAAGAGATGCAATGGTCTGGTAAAAGCTGCAAAGGACAGAAGAAATAGGCCCATGACTGAAGAACAGCAAGCTCTAATCAGACATGAACAGCAGGCTGATGAATGTGATTTAATTAAGCAAAATCCCAACCGGGATTTGCAGCAGTTCTGTCAGAATTATTGCATCTTTCTAACACTGACTACCCAACAGCGAAATGACAAAGCTGAATACAATGACTGATTGACTCTTGTGACACAGACAGATTGCACGTGCTCTTAAAATTATTTTCCTAAGACATCAAATTCAATTTTTTTGCTGATATTTTGTGGAATGCTACTAAATGAATTTAATGCCGTTTCCACATTAGTGATTAGTGACATCAATTTCTTAACACATCAGACCAGTAAACCAAAAATTATGCTTTTAATTCAAAATCTGCACTAAGGTTTTAATTGGCGCAATCATTCACTAATACATACTTTGGTATACACTCAACAAGGTTACTATCCACCATACATCAATGAGAGCTCCACTGCAGGATATTCCTCCACCATGCAGACGTGCCAGGGTCCAGAGTTAGGCTAGCACAGCCTTGCTGTCCTTCAGGGGAGAAGCTCTGAAAAAATCAAAGAGAAACTATAAATGTCCTTTGTAATATTTATTTATTTTATTGCGGACACAATATTGTAAATACCTGCAAGCCCAAACATAATGAACCCAAGGAAAAGATTTTTTTGTATTGTTCTTCTGTAGTTCCAATAGTATATAGAGTCACTTTGATCAGTCTTTGTTTTTTATGCCTCCAAGCTTTGTAGAGGTCAGTGGAAGGAGCAGGCTGCTTTATTGCTACCCAGCATCACTCCCTGCTCAACCATAGCCTTTGTAATAAAGTTATCAGTTCATTTAGGGTGACATGCTTTGCTTCCTGTGACACTTTGTTGTTTTCCTGAGAACAAAAAGGGTTTTTGTCTGTTATTTATCACAAATTATATTCAGACATAACAGATTCCAGTTACAGTTTTAGTGTCTTTTGGTCAAGTTAATATCTTTCATAATGTACAAAACCTGCAGCACACAGGCTCTTTTTGCTCAGTGGGTTATATTAAAGTCATTTTTTAAAGCTAGGCCATGCTAAGTGCACCCTGTAAAAGACAATGGTCTCATAGATAAATGGGCAAAGCTTTGTAGGAAAAAAAAATCTTGCCCCTTTCTTCCTGCCTGTCCAACCTGGCAATATCATATTGCACATGCACCTGTGTAATTAATAATAGAAATGAATAAATAAATATAAGAAAAAGAAAAACTTTAGCAAGAGGAGCCTACAGAGAATTTATACAGCTCGTCTTGTAAGAGCAAATGTTTGGCACAACAGTGCATTCAGATCATGATTCTGATTGCAGAAGCTGCCAAATATGACAGGCTTTAATAAATAAATAAATAATTTGAAGATTCTGAATTGGCTGTAGCTAGGAACGGTTATCTATGTCTATGTTTTAACCCTGCAAGAGACTGGCAACATGTCCAGGCTGTAACCTATCTTTGCCTTGTGACAGCTGGGATGGGCTCCAGCCCTCCCGTGACCCTGAATTGGACAAGAAAGTTAAGAAAATGGATGAAGGGCAAAGAAAACACTGGAGAATGCAGTTCCTGTCAAACTCATCCATTCTGGACAGAGCTACAAAACTCTCTGATCTGAAACTGAGACTTTTTTTTAAAGGAATATTTGTCTGTTTGTTTCCAGCGATTACATTAATTGTAGAACTACCAGCAGTTGTAGTGTTAGAACACTGTCGTCCTTAAAATGCATACAAATGGGTTTGTTTTGCGGTTTTCTGATGCCATTTTGTATCTTTTGCTACAACTACACAAGAAAGTGCTTTAAAGCAAATTTATCTGGTTTGTTTGTGTTGGTAGCAACTTCAGAGGAGGCCACATGTTGTAGATTTGTGCATTAATTAAAAATCACTTGCTCTTGCATCACTGATTGTCAGTATCCATAAAACAAACTTCAGTCTTTGTTGTTTATTCATCTCTGTCAATTTCCCACAGCTCACATTTTGCATGTTGCTTCTTTTCATCCATTATTAATTACAACAGAAGCCTCTGTTCTGGTGCTGCCCGAGCCAATAAAAGTCTTGTGCCTCATTGCAGATTCATTCAGACAAAATCACAATCCCTTGCATCACTGAGTTGAAAGATGACACTGATCTTATGCAAACAGAAAGGGGCGAAATGGGCAGAATTTGCTGTATCAAACATTTTTAAAAATTACCATTTATCAGCCACAGACACCTGTTTATGTTTTTATTATAAATATTTTATTTCAAGATACAACAAATATTCAAATTTATTCAGACATGCCATGGCACTGTGAGGAAACAAATCTTGCATTATTTTCATGAAAATATGCTCCATTTCTTCCGCTTGCCAGACTCTTGTGTCCATTTCCTCTTTGCAAACTCTTAGTTGTTTTACAAAGGACTAAAGTCCCCATTGGGTGGTTATCATTATTTACCACCAGTGCAGTGGATTGAGAAAGCGCTACCAAAAGAACCTTGTCCATTCATTTTGAAAATGCTGTTTGAGTGTTTGAGACTTGTGTATGGGGAGATATTGCCATGTTCAGAATGTAAAATGATGTCTGGGTCTCTCTTTTGGGGCTTGAAAGTTCTTACATTGTCAGAAAAGGTTTCTGAGGTCATTGGATAACCTTTTTTTCACTGGTGAAAAATGTGGTAAATCTGGTCCTGTGCGATGCCAAAATAGGTGCTCACAATATTGGAAGTTTCACTGTAAAGATTCCTGTGGTTAAAAACACAGAAAGAAAAAAAAAATTAGATTACAAAATCCTATTTTTTTTGCTCTCCAATAATGACGCTGCATTCAAAATCTCTTACTTTGCCTTCTCCTCCAGCTTCAGGCCTTTGATCTGATCCAGGTATTCACTGGCAGTGTTGACCGCACCTGCATAGTAGGACTTGACAGTATCTGTGATTTTTGTTATGGTCCCCTGCTCCTCATCAACCTGCCTCGCCACACGGAAGCTTTCAGCACCTTTGCAAAAACACGCCACAGGAGTTAGAGGGAAAGTATTTCTCACATTTTGATTAGTCATTTGATTTGTATGCATTTTCTTGAACTGAATATTGTGCTCATGATTAGTCTGTAGAGATCTGACTTAACTAGCAAAGAGTTTACGGTTTAAACACTTGCAGTTTTATTATCACAGATCCATTAAGCAATCTCTTAGTGTATTCCAGTGAATTAATTTTCTGTTGCTGATTTTATTCTCTGAGAAGAACACTTACTGAGTGCAAAAAGTGCAACAAGCACAGTAATGACCAGCAGCTTATTCATCCTTTCTTGAATCTGTGAACACAGAGAGAGAAAGAAAAAAAAAGGCATTTAAAGCCTGTCTCTTTCCATCCACTAGGGTGAGACATTGTCCAACATTTACACACTCATCCAGCAGACGTTTTTGTTACATTAACTGCGTACAGTACCAGTCAAAAGTTTGGACACTACTGTATGTATATCTGTTTTTAGTGCACTGCTAGCATAAAAAAAACTGAAGATTTTCTTTTTGCAGTTCTGTTAAATCGACATCTTCTATCCTCCAAAAGGTTTCATCTTGCAGCCTTTTTCACATACAATAAAACAGCATGCATGAATTTTAAATCTGTTCAGTAAATCAAACAAAATTGTCAGTACTCACTGTATTCCTCTCCAGAAGTGACTGTGAAAAAAATGGAGTAAGAGGCAGTGCTGGCCCGCGCTGTTTATATAGAAGTGTAAAAGTGTTGACTTGTTGCTCTCAGAGCCAAAGTGCACTCTGTGGGAGATAAACCCAGGCTGCTGTCAGCTGTATGTTTTTGGAGTAGTTAATCATTGTGTCTTGATAAAGCAGATATTGGGACAATGGAAACGCAAGGATGGTGAATAAAGCATGAAAAGGGGCTTCAGTGATTATTACAGGCAAGCTGTGGTCAGAGTTGACTTGACAGGTATGAAGTGAAAAGGACATTCTAGTAGAAAATAGACAAATGTGTGTCTTAAATGTGCCATAATCAATTATTTTGCATCGATTAGGTCAGTATCAGCACACTCTTGCCCCTTGCCCTGTTCCCAGCCTACATAAGGAAGCACTTGCTACGTGTATAATAAGGCTCATGCAGTCATGACACATTGCAAGTCCTGGGTCCTTTTAAAATGGTCCAAAGTCTAGAGTGTGCTGAACACGTCACCCACACTGATCGTGGTTATGGAACAGTTAGGCCAGTCACATTAATGGTGCTGCATTAAAAGATCCTATCCATTTTATTATTATTTAGGGTTTGGGGAAGACAGAGACAGTCCTCCCACTTGTCTGTTACCTCAGAAACCTTTGATACATCAGTAATTCAGTTTCCATTCAGAAATGAAAAAAATATATTTGAAAAATATCGTGTCCCCTCATTTACGTGGTATGATTTTAAATGAAAATGCACGTGTAGAGTTTCATCTTTGCTCATGTTGTGTTGATTGTTTTTGTTTTGTCTATAAAATATTTTGTTCTTGAAACAAAATCTTGTGTCTTTTTAGCCTTGACGCTGTTATATATTAAAAGTAAATATTGTGGCTCTGGTTAATAAGTGAAAGTGTTTCTTGCTTCCTATGACTAAACATTTTGTGGACAGAATTCAGAGTCCACACAGTTTTGTCACCAACAATCACATGTTTGTTTGTTTTGGTTTATTTGCCCAAGTAAAACATTTTTATGAAGGAAAAAAAAAAATCACAAAACAAAACTCTGACCTAAACAGGTTTGTCAACATTTTCATTTGCATTCGGCATAATCGTATGTAAGTGTAAGTAAAACTGAAGAGTCAAATTTTTCTCTTTGTTTTTGAGTTAAATTTTTTTTCTTCCCCTGTAATAGCTGCACGCTGATGGAGGCCCAAGTAAACATTCAAGCCAATCATGTGTTCCAGTCTCACATGTCATGTTGCGTGTGACCCAAGAACTCAGGTCAGTTTGAGTACAGCTGTGGGCAGCAGTAGGGTTCAAACTGTTAGAGAATTTGCTCTTTTGATTCAATCCAACTGAATAAACCCTGCGATGACTCCACTCTGCATGGCTAGCGCTGTAGCTGAAAACAACATTGCTGCATAACTGCGCCATCAATGGCAGCAGCAGTGACATGATACGCTGTCATTTCTATTATCATTTGTCTTGTGTGTCGTGTCTTGGACAGAATGGGAGAATTTGTTAGTTATTCATATGTGTAAAATGAGGCATTGTAACATTCAGAGGTTTTCCACAACGTGTAAACACTAACTTAACAGAATCTTGTTGGATTTATTTAAAATAAAGAAGTTTTTAATCACTGTGAATTTCTTTGAGCACGTTTACATTAATAATCCAAGTTTTCATGTAGGAATGGGGGGGACAGAGTTTGACTTATTTGACCCAATCTGAACCTAAAGCACATGTCAGAGTAATATAATCAGCTTGTAGTATCTGCTTGAAGACCCCCCTTTAATTATAATTCCAGTTTTATCAAGGGTTCGCTCATTGTATAAACCACTGTGCATATAGAACAAACTTGTGGTGTTTAATTGAATTATCTTAATTTATGTGATAACAAATGATGTCTTTTCTTCATAATGAAAAGGTATGACTCTGATATAACAGAGCAATCAGTGAAGTCTTGAACCTTTCTGTCATTTCATAACATGACAGCATCATTTATGCAGCACAATCAATCTACATGGAGGATCTGTGGAAGTAATGATTCAGTCTCCTGATGAAGAAACATGTTTCAAAATTTTTTTCACTTCATTTTATTGAACACACACCCATTACATACACAGTCACACACAAACTCTGGTTAGTGTTTCAAACACAAAATACTGTACATGCACAATTTGCATATGTGGTGTTGACATGTTTGTCATGGTTTTAACTCTGCATGATTTTAAAAATATTTTTGATTTAAATGAGGCAAAGAATTGTATTTGCACGGTTCTTTGCTCCTCTCTGGTGTAGTTTCTATCAGCTATCATCTAACACAGGCTGCTGAGAGGCAGTTTGGTCCAGTTGGTCTTCTTCACTCAGCAGGCAGGACTTCGTCCAGGAAGACTTTGGCGTGGTCAATGCCCTTGCTCAAGGTGTTGCCAACGTGAGGGCGCAGGTAATGTTCATACACGCCCAGTGCTGCCGTACGGGCCCTGTCCACTATGGGACCTGCTTCCTGACCAATGCCACTGAACAAAAGAAGGAAGACAGATCATTTTAAAAATCTCCATTATTAAAGTATCACAAAGATCCACAAAGATGTGTCCATGTGTTTTCGTCAAGAAAGTGTCAATGTAAACATAAATTTATTAGCATGTTAATAGCAAGTTATGTTTCAAGCTGACAAAAAAATTATCAGCTCAGAAATGTGTTCCCTTGGAGCTGGCAGTGAAACGCTGGGCTCTTAAAAACTTACCTGGCAACCTTCACGAAGGCTTGGAACTCAGGCTTGACCTGCAGATTCTCAGCAAATTCCCTGGCATTCTGTCCAAAATCACTGTTACCTGCATTCTCCAAAACAGGAGCAGCAGCAGCATGCACCTTGTTGTAAAAATTCATCAGTCTCTTCATGAACGTGGCTTTGTGATTGTTATATAACTCAACCATTTCTGGCGATGGTTCAGGAAGTTCACACAGGCTCATAGAGACTGGAAGGAGATTTTTTAGAGAGAGGTGTTAGAACTAGTACCATTTAAAAAAAAGAAGAAAAAAACAATTGCAAGTAAATCAGACAAAAAAAATCTCGGATGCATGTTTATGTAAAACAAAACATAGATTCTTGCACTGGAAAAACTGTGTGTAAATCTTACTTTAAAGCCAAAGACAAACTGAGTGGTTTCTAACTCTTGGTATCGGATTTATTTGATCAGTATTTAATGTTTAAAATGTTTCTGCCACAGTAGCTCAGTGCAAGCACTTCTTGCATATCAACTATATATAAATAAGAATTGTAATCATCCATGAAAGCGTCCATTAATCACCAGCAGTAAAAGCATGCTAGATCATTTTAGCAGGATTAAAAACATTCACATCAGAGTCAGTTGCCTCAAAAGCTTCCTTGATTCTAACAGTTAGACAGCATTTAAGGTTTACATGTTGCCTTACCCTGCAGCGCAAAGATCAGTGTGAAAATGTATTTCGCATTCATCTCTGAAACACACACAGACACACACAAAAAAGAACAGCTTAAATTCACATTTCCACTTCTTCAACTGTTAAAACCTCTTAACATTTGGAGATGATGAACACATTCATCAAACTGCTAACAATGAAAGTAAAACTGCATTAGCTCAATATTTCATGAAAAAAAACTGTTTTAGTTGAATCTATTCCGGAGAGGTATTAGAAGAGCAGCTGCAAGGGCGGCTGCAGGAAGACGAGGGATTACCTGCTGTTCCGTTGGATGCACAGATCCGAGATGTGACAGTCTTCTCTGAAACCGAGTTGTCTGTAACTCAGAGCGCACATCTGGACAGGATGATATAGGGGGGGACTGCAAACAAACGTCATCTGATGAGCATACACACACACACACACACACACACACACACACACACACACACACACACACAGATTCACCTACACAAAGTCCAATGTACATGAAATATGTTATGCAATGTTTCAAAAATTTGTAAGTCCATATTGCAGGATGCGCTGTGACACTGTGGAAGTCGTATGTTTGCAGAATGTCACAGGAGTTACATTTCATATGACAGAAAAACCTTTCAAGCAGCTCATGTGTCTGCATCTGATATAATAAAAGAGACCGTTGATTAGATGAGCTCTTGCTTGTCGGTCTTTCTTAAAAGCAGACCTTACGATGTCTGCTCATACTGGCGTTAAATGGTCAGCAGGTCAGTCATTTAGAACCGGTCAAGACATGTACCGAATGTGGGTGCTAAGATTTTTGCTCTGACCTTTCACCCTGATACCCAGCGTGCAATGTGATCAGTTCTCTTTTTGGTAATGCTCCTCTGTATCTGTGTTTTTTCTACCTTATTTCTCTCATTTCCACATCCATCTAGTTAATGCTTGGTTTCTGGTAAAGACCCACCAAGTAGTGATTTAAAAAGGAATGTTTTATTTCCCCATTTGCACAACTAAATGTGACTTATAGTTCACATAAGGATCAGCAAAACAAGCGTTTAAATTTTGATTATTTTTTTAAACGTTATCAAAGTCTTTACAGTTTGATGACATATTAACTGCATTCAGTTTGTGTCCTCTTTGTTTCAAGAAAAGATGAAAAATCAACAGCAGAGGCAAGCAGATAAGTAATCACTTGGTTCTTTATGCATTGTGCATTACCAGCAAAGCCCAGTAACAAGCATTAAAATATGATAACTTCAACAGTGGGGGGTGAGATGTGAAGCCATGATAATGATCTTGAGTGGGCTAATAAAGATTAGTTGTGTTAAACGGTGTGTAGCTGTCAATGGCAGTCTGAATCTTCTCCCACATTGAGCTTTTGACATCAGAGGCCCATCCAGCATAGCTGTCTTTCACCGGTTGAATGTGGTCTTCATAATAAGCACCAGCTATGCCTCGTGCTAGTTCCCCAAATTCCTGGATTTTACCTTTGGCTGACCTGTGAGATAAAAGTAACAAATTACATTAAATACACACACAAGTATGTTAATGTACAAACTGTTTGCCACAGTGAACTCAAACTAAATGTTTTAACAATGCTGATAACTGACTGATCATTTACAAAGAGTTCCAGTCTAGACTTATGAATGAACTACTTTTTTTTTTTCAGAAATACCTGACCCTCTCCACCAGCCTCTGCAGTATTCCTGGTGAGTCAGGTTCTTTTGGGATCTCTGTTTGGGCCAGCAGTGGCCCACATGCTGCAAAGAAGGAGTTCTGTCAGTTATTTAGAAGAATCGAAAGAGCTCAGAAATAATGGAATCAGTACTGAACATGTAGGCAGTTTTTGTTTTTGTAAAGTCATACCTTGCATTAGTAAGACAAGTATGAAAATGAGGGGTTTCATATGGGGCTGCCACATAGAAGGAAAAAACATAAACATAACAGTTTATCATAATATTATTTTAATGTTAAACACATTAAAAATGCACATGGACTGCCAACAGTCATTATGCATTTCACATTGGCTGCCAAAGCAATAAACTTCTCAGCACACTATGTTAAACTTGCTTTTTTTTTCTTTCCTCCAACTTTTTAACAATAGACACAGTTAATAACATCGAAGATTTCAAAATAAAATTCGGCAATATCTGCATTACAGCTGAAACAACCAAAAGAGTATATTTTACCATTTCCTCGGTCTCTGGTCAACAGGAGTTAAATGAACCAAATGTTATCTAGCCACTTTATTTGTATTTGGTAACCTTGATAATGTGAACATTGGTCCTGATCGGATGGTCATTCTTCGAATTGTTTTTATTCTTTGATTCACCGGCAGCAAAGAAAAGAGTCTTGATTAAAACAAAGTATGGTTGTATTTTCTGACTCTTTTTGAAGTTTTTTGTTGTCTTAAGTAAGAAAACCATTCACACCTGACAGGACATTCAAGGTTATGTGGACTCATTTTTCTTTTGCTACTGTTATTTTGTTTTTTTTTTTGTTTTTGTTTGTTTTTTTTTTAATTTTTTTTTGTTTTTTTTTTTCGTTTGGTTTTGTT
>VUQK01028384.1:6436-28936 GCA_015106715.1 Bujurquina vittata | reverse complement strand
AAATGAAGTCACGGGAGTAGTTTCAAAATGGGGGTCGTTTTGGGTTCTGCGGAAAATTACTATAGAGGCGAATGGAGGAGGAGGAGGGTTCTGTCTCTGCTTGAACCCTCACAGTTTGAAAAGTTTACATTTGTCAGAGTTGAGGGACACATTGTTTGAAAGTAGAGACCTGGCTCTATGTTTTGATGGTAAAATGATGGCTGGAGAGTGAATGCTGTGGACACAGCGGCAGTTTAGAGAGAAATAGCCGAAAACCATGGCTTTGTTTTAAAGCTTGAATTGCGTCTCTAGCTGAAAGTATGCTGAAGTTACTTAAGCTTAAAGCAATGAATTTGAAGACGATTTGAAGAATTCCCCATTCAGTTTCAATGGGGCAAAAAAATTCACAAAAAGATGAATATTTCAAAAACCATAAAAGTTATGAACCAGAAGAGTAAGAGTGGTAATGTCCTGAAGAAGCTGAACGTTTTGATGCCAGAATGGTTTTTGTAGCATAAACGTAGCTGTAGTTATTAGCGACCTAAAAACGTACGGAAGAATAATAATAAATAATAAAGATTACAATAACAAAACTGTGAATGCTTGCAAACATTCACAGAAATAATAAAAATAAGTGCAGTTAGCCAGCTATCTGTAAACTAGCTATTCAAACCAGATACATGTTATTATAACACTCTGTAAAAATGCTGGTCTCCCAGTTTTTATGCAACATGTATATCTTACAGTACATGCAGTAGTGTGATACATTGGTGTACACGACTACTGTTTTTGGCTATTGCTGGCTTACATGAATAATGACTGCATTTCATTTGACAGCTGTAGGTGGCATTAATAAGAATGGTGCTCTGAAGTTATACATAACTTGGTTTGGTACATATTTCTATGGCTAACATTATATATTGACGGCAAAGGCCTTCAAGTTAAACCTACATTTCTCAGCAAGGGGTCACTAAAATGTTTCTTTGTTACATCACATATAAAAACTGCAGTATTTGATGGTGAAACCATATCGGCATTGTTTCCTGACTTCACGTCAGGCCAAACAGTTTGCTCCACTACACAGTTGGCAGCAACTTTCACAAACTTTTACACGAGTATTGTTGCAACATGAGTTTTAGTAACTCTGATGACTGTTGTTGTGAAAGTGTGAATTACAAGGGGACATATAGGTGATTTCAATCTTTTTTCCTTTATTCTTATAGTGTAAAAATGCTGTATTTTAGCCCAGTCACATTTTCTACATCACCTTGACTGCTCACACACGTGTATAGCAGTATACGAGGAGGAAGAATTGTGTAATTAATGGCCTCCCTCCATTCATACACTGGTCACATGGCCTCTGCTGTCAATAGTTAACTACAGCCACTTTCTACAGCTCCTGTGTGACTTCTGTAAGACTGAAAAAAGTCACAGCTTTTAAAATCTGTTTGTTGCCTTCTTTAAAAATAAAAATCAATCGAAGTTGAAAAGCCCCACCTGACTCCCTCAGGATCAGCATATTAATGAAGCCATGCAAAATTTTACCTTGATACTGTAAACATTGTCGGAGTTACAGATCCTGAAAGTACACAGCTTTGGGTTGGGTGTAAAATTGTCATTGCCTTAAAAAAGAAATCAGCTGATTCTGAGTGGGTCAGGTGGGAGGCACTTAGCAATTTGTCCATGGAGTGACCCATCATCAAAGAATTGACTACATTACAGTCAGAGCAGTTTTCTCTATTTCTGTTGTTTACAGTACATAAATACAAGCTTCATCTGAGGGCTTTGAATATAAGGGTGTTAAAAGTGAAAGGTTTCTGTCTCTCTCGTTCTATGTCAGATTCATCACTTGTACAAGACTTTAGAGTGTGTGCAAGTTGAGGGACAAAGGCAGTATTGTACTCTCCCTGCTGTGTAAACTGGGATCTTGCTATAGAACTGGTATGCAGCTAGTGGGAAATGCAATTGGCCATGTATCACAAAGCAGTTTTTTTTGAAGTCCTTTCAGGTTTTTATTCCTTTTACTTGGGGAAATAATCTTCTTATAGTGAGTATTTTCAATAGCAACATACTCCCCTGTGGTAGAGCAGATAAAACAATGAAGAAAGCAAGAAGGTTTTGATTTTCTGGGTAAACAAAACTCTGAGAAAGTGAAGTGGAGAGTAGCGGCAGCAGGATTGTTTTGTTGTCTGTGAAACTATAGTGTAGGCAGTAGGGGAGCAGCAAGCTGGAGGGAGACATGTGGTCACCATGGGCTTTGTGCAGGAATGGAGACTGCATCCAAGTAGCAGAAACCCAGCTTCTCATTTACTCCAGTGAAATCTTTTAAGACCAGTGGGAGAAGCTTTCATTTTGCTGGAAGGAGTAGCTCCTAAAAGTGCACACGTTTTCTTTTAAGATGCAAAATGTTTAGAAATGGTGCTGAACAAAAAGGCATAACGTATGTGTGCAGTGCACATCCAGGCACTGCAGCGTTTGAGTTAGCTGGCGAGGAGGGGCACAAGGCACAACCAAACAATCATTTCAGAATGATTTAGTTTGAGCTAACATTTGATGACAAAGTAGAAGATAAAGACACCTGCTGATTCATGTATTTTAAGACCTCTGGGGCACTCGTGCCCACATAGTCCATATGTGCATGTTACATCTGCTTACCTGGCACATTATGATGTAGTAGTAAAATGTACATTCATGGGGAAATTAATATGGTTGCTAATCGCCACAACTTGAAGAATCACTCATTAAAACCTGAATATGATCTGTACTATACAGAGTTTTGTTTATTAAGTATGTGCAAATGATATGGCTTGCTGTGCGGCTAATTGAACTAAAAGTTTGCCCAAGAGGTCCTTGTAGTCTGTTACTAATTAGCAGGAATCTGTGTCTGTGCATTTCCCTATATAGACTATTGATGTAACTTCCTAAACAAGCTTGCAACCTTTGCTGATAACTTAGCACCCAGTCTCAAAAATTGGACTACTTTTGCATCTGAAGTATGCTAAAGTAAAGGCCCCAAAATGCAGTCCTACAAACCAGTGGATGGCGTCACGATGGTGATGTCTGCCTCTTGCATGCAGTCATTGGTCTTAACAGAGGCTAATTCCAGAAATAAAATCTGCCTCTCTATAATATACACTGCTCCAAAAAATTAAAGGAACACTTTGGGGTAACACAATGAGGATAGTCATGCTGGGTATGTGTACTGATATGGAAATGGTAATATGTTAGGAACATAAGGATGCTGCATCATGTCCTGGGGGATCTCCCCCCAGATCTGGACCAGGGCATTACTGATCTCCTGGACAGTCTGGGGTGCAACCTGGCGGCATCGGGTGGACCAAAACATAATGT
Organism: Bujurquina vittata; assembly: GCA_015106715.1. Taxonomy (NCBI): domain Eukaryota; kingdom Metazoa; phylum Chordata; class Actinopteri; order Cichliformes; family Cichlidae; genus Bujurquina; species Bujurquina vittata. The sequence continues at coordinate 25,606 of VUQK01028384.1, read as the reverse complement.
CCCAGAGGTGTTCTATTGGCCATTTTGTTCTGTTTAGGTCAGGTGAGCCTAGGGCCCATCAGTGGTGTCATTTCTTCATCCTCCAGTAACTCTCTACATCCAGCAGGAGGAACCCAGGACCCGCTGCACTAGCATAGGGTCTGAAAATGGGTCCAAGGATTTCATCCTGATACCTAATGGCAGTCGGGGTACCATTTCCTAGCCTGTAGAGGTCTATGCGTCCCTCCATGGATATGCCTCCTCAGACCATCACTGACCCACCACCAAACCAGTCATGCTAAATGATGTTACAGGCAGCATAGTATTCTCCACGACTTCTCCAGACCCTTTCATGTCTATTGCATGTGAAAGGCACATAGCACCAGTGGGGAACCTGCCAATTTTGATTTTCTGTGGTGAATGGCAGTCAGGCTCCACGATCCCAGGCAGTAATCACACTAGAGGACATCTCGCCCTCAGGCCACCCTCATGAAGTCTGTTTCTAACTGTTTGGTCAGTGGCTGCTAGAGGGCATTTTGTAGCTTTGGCAGTGCTCATCCTATTCTACGGCCCTGTCCAGCTCTCCTAGAGTAACTGTCTGTCTCCTGAAAGCTCTTCTGTGCTCTTGAAACTGCGCTGGGCACAGTGGCAATGGCACGTATTGATGCACCATCCTGTAGGATCCAGGTATGGCCTCATGTCATGGTGTTTCACACAAAAGAGGACTCACTTGCTGGACATAGAGAAAAAGTTTCACAGATTTATTGACACGGCAACTAATGGAGAAAATCCACAGTTTAGGAAATGAATAAATTTATTAGTGGGCTTGGGCTACTGACATGTCTGTGGGCTCACATACACACTGTCACCATTCTCCAGAGAAGGTCCAAAGCAGGTAAAATCTGCACAGAGATTTAAATCCACAAAACAGCAAGGAAGCAAAATAGATTTGACTGGGGGCCAACGTTCATACCTAAACAGCTGAAACTGATTAACAACCCCCTCTGATACTTGCCTGACCAGATCAATATCCCAGAAGTTTAAGTGACTTGATTACTTGGAAAAATAAGGATTCCTTTAATTTTTTGAGCAGTGTATTTGTGCAGCGGTCCATTCGAAGCAGATGAAGTCAAACCCAGACATCCAGGCTGTTTTTGAAGCGTTGAACAAATGAGGCACCTGTCAAAAATCAAAGCTTTGGCAGCTGCAATTTTAGATCAGATAAATTTAGCAATCATGATCTGTGGCTTCTAGTGCTGAACAGATTGATGGAGGGTTTTTGTTTGTAAGAGATGCTGCAGGGATTCTGCTTAAAGTAAAGTATCCCCCAAAGAAGATAATCTAACAAAAAAAAATTTCAGCTCAGCAAAAGAAAAATGTTCTGGGATTAGAATACTGTGAGAATATGAAGTTTAAAAGGTAGATTATGTGTATTTTCTCATTGGGACTGTCAGTACAGATAGCCAGTGGAGATAATGACACTTGAATAAAGTGCTTTCTTTCAGTTTTAACACTTTGTCCCAGTGATCCAACTCACTTTATTCCACGGGCTTATAACAAATGGGTGTCTGACTCACCGCTTGTTGTGCAGCTCTGCACAAAACAGTAGCCTCTACACGTCTGCAGACTTTTTGTCTATTGCTTGCTTAACTGGCCTGAGCATCTTTTATGTGCGTGAGTAAATCCTAATTTAAAACTCAAAGCTCTTGGCGGGTGAGCCCGAAGGTTAATTTCAGACATTGGCTGACCTGCTTCAGCATGGTACTGATTCTGAAGGCAGTAAAAGGTGCTCAGTCATGCTTCTAAAGCTGAGGTGGCACAGTAAAAAGCAATCACTGTCTCTGTCTGCAAATCTGACGCTGTCTTGACCACCTCTTTTAGGTTGTGTCTGGGCAAGCCATCCTGTTGTTTCACAGTGAATAGATTTTAAAGCAGAAAGGATTTGAAGTGGGTCAGGTCAGACAGCTTTACCTCTTTGTTTAAAGTCCTCGGCCTCACTTTGCATTTCTGGCCCTGTTCTAGTGCAAATTCTCCTATTTTTCTTGGAGTTTTAGGGCAAACTGTATAGTTAGATAGCTGTTTAAGTATTTTTCAAAAGTGTCAATTAGTAGCATAGTATTACATGTTGCTGCTATCATCCCCTTCACATTTTCTCTTTTTTCTCCCCATATCAAATTTCTCCTGAGATCATCAAGTTACCTCACAGCTCCTTCAGCTTGCAAGCTTTTGTCTTACCCATGCAGAAAGATTTTCCACTGACTGCACATTTTCCACTTGAGCTGTGAGCTGACAGAGACGTATACCTAATTAATAAACCGTGTTTCCATGGATTCAGACCCCAACCCCCATGTCTCCCAAGAGGAGCAACATTGACACAGGCACAATAAATAAGAGCATTTCCTCATATAGGAAAGCAGCACTCGAAACTGCAGGTAAATGCAGATTTCTGAATAAAGATGGGTGACACGGTCATTAAATCAGTCTCTGCTCTTGCCAGAATTAGTTTTAAAACTAATTTTCACTTATTGCAAACTGGCAGGCTTTTGTGCAGTCTGTGAGAGGATATTGAACACGAAACCTCTGTTACCCTAATACATTATTAAAGCATTACTGAAACACAACCAGTATTCCTGCACGTTAATTAAAAACAGCCATCTGCAGTTGCATTGGTTCTTGCTGTTTTGTGTAAATTTTTGAAAGCTCTTGATTTGCTTAATTAATTCAAGATTTGTTGGGTCTAAAGCAGTTAGAAGTCTGATAGATTGAGGCAGCTCAGTGACCCCTACAGGCCTTCCTCCTTGCACCAACCACCGTGCTGTCCTCTCTGTGCTTATCATCCTTCCAGGTGTAAGGTTTAATGGCACTGACATTCCCTCCCTGGGTTTCCTGCTGTGATAGGTGGAGCTCTTCCTGTCTCTGGCTGCTCTGTCCTGTCAAACTTACTGGAATGCACATTTTCTCTACATGCATGGCATGTGACATTGTGTACATATGTATTTGTATGATAAAACCTGATGTGCCAAGGTGTGAATGCCAAGTGCAGCAGCAGCAGCAGGTCAGCACTTGTGAACTGAACATCATAGAATAGAGGGTTTTTATGGAGCTGTGTATTCCAAATCAGTGACAATGCAAGTTCACCAAGTTCCAGCTTTGGGGGGTGGGGAAGGGGGTGGATGTGAAAGAATGCAAATTGGATTGTTTTCGCTTCATCAGCAGCCAAACTGGATTTGTAATTGGGCGTTTGTCTGATATTGGAGGAATTTTATGGCTACTCTAACCTCATATGCTGAATAGGCCAGGCTGGCCCACTGTGAAAGTTTTTGTGTTGGCTCCGTCTCTATGAGACTCTCCTGTGTCTGCTTTTTTGTTGTCTCCTCTGGGCTCAAGTCATTGAAAACTTTGCATGCATAGTGATGTGGTTCATAGCCGGCATCAGGGTGGCAGTGAGAGCAAAGTTGCCGTAACAACGTTGTTTGTGCCCCACTCAGGTGCACAAACAACTCATCACATGAACTGGAGAAGAAATGTGATGCATGGAAGCTTTACGCCCTCAGCATGTTTCAACTACAAACAAGAGAACTGGAGAGCCATTTTTAAAATCATATGATGCCCTTGTGAATATAAAAATAAAGGCTGGATTTTGTAGTTATTTATTATTGAAATATTGTTAAAAAGTGTCATCCTCAAACTGTTTTCAGAGTTTTAAAGACCTTCTTCTGACTTCATTTGGGTATTATGACTTGATTTTTTTCAAACTAAAATCTAACCACACTGGTTGCACCAGTTTGTTACTCAATACCTGGCTGCCTGCACCACCTTTAGCATGTCAGAGTTATAAAAGCTTTTTTTTTCTGGAGCAGGATCCTCATACCAGAAAACAGTGGTCATGCACATGTGATCAATGATTTTATATTTGTTCATCTGCTACTATAGTACATCTGAAATGAAAGTCAGTTGTGCTCACAACAAATACACTGTGACATTATTTCAAAGCTCTGGGAGGCATATTCAGCTAATTCGTGGACATTCAATGCTGGGAACTCCCCAGCATGTTGGTGAGTTACTAAGAAAGGCTGTAATTATTTTTCTTATCTCCGTGTCTCGATTAGACTGTTCTACAAGAAAAGCACCATAAAACCACCCTGTTCAACCTTTAGACCTTTTAGTGGCAGCGCGAACACAAGATAATTGCACAACCGTCCTTTCTACCCTGCTGCAATCCTATTATACAGCCTACTGTCACCCTTGACCCCACAGTCAGTATGGTTGAACTTGAGTGTATTTCATGTCACACAATAGTAGTTAAGCTGTATAATGAGTAACAGCTCAGCAAATTTAAATGTCTCAACTGGATTTGTACTACAAGTGAATTTTTTATGACAAATCCAAATATTGTTTTGGCTCTCTGGTTCCCATGGATGGATGGATTGATTTCTGTGATCGACAGGATTTTTCTTTGAAACATCCACATGGCATCTTGTGCTGCTGTCCTTCTTGTAGAGTAAAGCATACTAAAAATTTAGTGTGTTTTGATATGCTTTTGGTAAGCTGCTTCAGGATGCATTTAGTCTCCCCCTCTCTCTCCTTCTGTTTCACTTTCTGCCTGCCAACCCTCTCTCCCTCCATCCTTCCCTCCTCCTGAACACTTTTTGTCATCGCTGAACAACAGCCTCTGTAATGAGGATGAAAATGCATCATGACAGGCTAAATTGTTTTGCGTGTCACTCAGGTACTTAAGAGATGGGACAGGAAGGATGAAGAGGGGAAGGTTTACTGACTGAATTATAGCTGCATTACTTTTTTTTTTTTTTGCCACCTACCAGAGGAGCCACAACACTCTATAACACAATCCCACTTTTGTATAAGAGAACTACTGAGTCAACCTGAGACTAATCTAATTTCTCAGCTCTCTCAGCTCATGGCTGCTGCTTTTTGCTATTGATCTGGCTTTCCACTAATAGCTTGTCTTTCCTTCAGCACTTTGGCATCTTTATTTTTATCTCCTCTGAGCTGCTTTGCTGTCTGTTTCACACCAGTTCCACTTGAGTGAGTGAATGATTGATGAATGTGGTGTGGGACAATGATGGGCCTTCCTTGCATTGTAGTCCAGCCTCCTGCAGGGCTTACAGGCCATGCATGTGGCCATGTGGGCTTTTACATGTACAGGAGAGTACTGCAGAGCTTTTTGTAAATATATTACTTGAATAATCTGTTATATTTTATTCTTCAAATTGTTATTGGTGGCAGTACGGTGGCGGAGTGGTTAGCACTGTTGCCTCACAGTTTGAATACCATCTGGAAGGCCTGGGTTCGATTCCACCTTGGCCTGGCCTCTCTTTCTCTGTGTGGAGTTTGCATGTTCTCCCCATGTCTGCATGGGTTTCCCCCGGGTACTCCGGTTTCCTCCCACAGTCCAAAGACATGCACTTACTGGGGTTAGGTTAATTGGCCAGGTGTGATTGTGAGCATGAATGAATGTTTATGAAATCTTCTAAATCCAGTCCCTTGCCAGTCAATTGGTGCATCTCTAGTAAAATGTTTTAAACTTTGTAAATATTATCCAAAGAAACATACCACCTCCAGGACAATTTGATCTAAAAGTACCTGGCTTTCATTCTGTTCTGCTTAACATTACTGCTGGCTGGCATTATCGTGGAGCTTTCTTAGCCTGTATCTTTAAATTTCTGTTTCACAACATGCCAAAAATATATTTATTTTTGTTTTTTCTTGTTTTGTTTTGTGATGAATGAATGTTGGGTTTTCCAGCTAGGCTGCTGCTGTGTTTTCAGACCTGGTTGCTTATCTCCAGGACAGCATGCTGTATTGCTGTAGGTGTGGCCACTATGAGGGCTGGTACAGACCACAGCCATGCAGCTCGTGCCAGAACACACCCACATACACAAACACACAGAGATTCACAGCCTGAGACTTCCTGTCATTGGACCGAGATCACAGCCGGTTCATTCTGTTGCTCCCGCTTTCAGCCACAGTAATGCAACTAATTCCCCCTCTCTAACAAAAGAATGGCCCTGCTTCCCCTTTACATTAACATCCACAGAGCCTCTCCAACAGGCTCTCTGTCTGCTCATTCCTGCCTGAGGGCCAGTCCCTAAAGGGACTCAGGCAAGTGTGCTCGGATATTTGACTTTAAAAACATTGTAGCAATGAAACAGACCACACCTTTACCACAGGTAATGTGCAAAAGGGGAAGGGTTCACCTGTCTACAACATGAGCAAAAGAATTGCTTGTGGTGTTTTCAGTGATTTAGCATTTTGACAGCTTTGTTCGGGTAATGCCTTCTCTCTGGATAATCCATGTTAAACGGCTTAGAGGACGAGCAGTGAAATCTGCTTGCTCCCACGTGTAAGATAGGGTGCATTCACTCCATTATGCATTTTAGAGAAAAACGTCAAAGTGATCTCTCAATCCAATTTCACCCTGATTATTAAAAAAAGGCTTTACTGAGTTCTCTAAAGGGGAATCATGTTCCGACAATGTACCAGGAGTCACATTATAGTTATATAGCCATTGCACATAAGTTACTCACAATGTCTGCTACATTTTGGTGCCCTAGTCTGCTGTTTTTAATCATTTAGATTCTTTCTATGTCATGCTATGACCCGATAAAGGTGCCTTACATAGCATCAGGGCACCATGTTATAAGATGCATTATATAAGGTTTTGTGAACATTGAACTATGAGAAGATGTTTCTTATCTTTACAACATGCTCTGCTTGTAAAGCGGGGTTCAGTTGGGGGAGAGACACAGAAGTGTGATTAGATCTTTATTGGCTAATGATGTATTTGGGGCAGGTGTTATACTTTTAGGGCAGTAAACTCTAAGTGTTGGGAGTGTTTAAATAAATGGTCACACACTCAGCGTGCTGTGTAGCTGCTCTGTGTTTTGGGTCTCTTATCTTTTCTCTGATGTAGAAGTTGGTATCTCTGCCAAGGCTTTGCTGGATTTCTTCTTGCATGGTTGGCCAACAGTACAAAGTGACTTATCTAGAAATAAACCCCTTTTGTTTCCTTATGTGGGACTGAAACCAAAACCAACACTGACTGTTGATTGTTCACATCAGTGAGTCCCTATCAGGGCCGCTTGTACCCCAAACAGTTCTCCTGCAGTTGGCAGGGTGAATCTGAAAGCTCATATAATAAAACTTAGTAAAAAGAGAGGTTACCATTTTATTAAACGTATGCATATATTTGCGTTAGGTACGAAATGGATTAACATTTGAAATGGTGTATTTTGTACAGAGAGTTCAAATACACCATGTAGTTCAAATACACCATGTAGAATGAGCTCTGAAGCTACAGAATGGTTGAACTTGGTAGTTGAGAGTGAATGATAAATAGTTAAGTTATCTCAAGAAATGGCAATTAATATCATGACTCTATGCAAACTTGAGCAAAACATTTGAAGTTGATGGCAGGTTTACAATCCAGTCATAAAAACATATTGCATTTTAGAGCATTTTATTTGCGTTATCTGACAAGTGTGGATTGATGTCTGGTTAATTTACTAATAGCTAGTCCAAGAGGTTTGTTCTCCAGTTTTGGTGAGTCAAATTCTAGTATTCACTAATTAGCAGGTATCTATATGTGTGATACACCTGTACCCGCAGTTTATCGAGGCAGCTTGCTAAACAAGCTTGCTGGCATTGGCTAATAGCTTGGCACTCCACCCTCTTGTCCAAATATGGTCATTTCCAGCTTCTGTGAAATATGAAAAATTTGCATACCTGTGCAGTTTTAAACATTTAATCCTTGGCATTATAGTGCCTCACATCATCGCGGTGTGCCACCTGCCCCCCTCACCCCTGCTGTCGCTGTCTGACTGGCACCCAGAGTGAGACATCAGGTGACTGGTGCAGCTGTGCCTGGCCGGGGGATCTGTGTCAGTTTGTATCATACACCGACAGTGGTGGACGGCCAGCTGACCTGGTTGGAGTGCAGCCTGCTCGACCTGTAGCGAGCTCAGCCTGGCTGTATCACTTCAATTCTGGCTTCTTGTCATGATTATGATTATGGTAGAAAGTGGAATTTCAGTTAATATGCTTTTTTAAGGGGGGGGGGTGACTATACTGTTGCTGACTCATAGGGTGGTGTTTTTTTGTGTGTCTCTCTGCTCTCTCTGTCCCAGAGTGGGTGGGGTGTTGATCCAGTCTTAGTTGTGGTTCTGAAAGTTATTTAGTCATTTGTCCATTAACAGTATTTGACATTTTGTTGATTATTTTTCATAAATCCATCACTGCAGTCAAACTGGGTATGATTTGTGTTTTTCAGAAGCTGGCAGCAGAATGTCAGAGTGCAGGCTACAGTGGCACACTGATCCCTTACAAATGTGACCTGTCCAATGAGGAAGAGATCCTTTCCATGTTTTCAGCCATCAAGACGCTGCACAAGGGCGTAGACGTATGCATCAACAATGCTGGACTGGCCCACAATGAACCTCTCCTCAGTGGCAGGACAGAGGGCTGGAAGAACATGATCGATGTGAGTGGATCATTGACAATAATATTAACACAAGCGAGTTTGAGAGTACACTTACTTAGAAAAGAGAAGGTTAGAGCTTCCCCTAATCTGATATGACTTTGATTACTCCTCTTAAACAGTGAAGCAGAGGGAGGTGGTGAAATGGTTGCTGAGTATGAGTCCAAGTCTTGTGGTGTTCAAAGCATTAAAGCAGATATTTGTGGATACATGAGCGCACATACACACTGCTCACTCCCCTCACAAAGGCTGCTTCATTGGCTCTGGGGAGAAGCACTGGCACAGCAGAGGCCTGCTAATGAAAGCCAGCACTATGTCTGTTGTTGAGACTTTTTATTCATTGAGCTCTTGACCACCGAAGACCCCCCTACTCTGAACTCTGTCTCCAGAGTCCAGCATTTTGTAGCGCTTGCTCATCTGTTGTCATGGCAGCCCACGTGAACGTGTACAGCAGTGTATTTTTAGCCTGTATTTAATCTGCACACTGACCTTGTTTGGTCACCCTACCGTATTGCACGCTGGTAGTAACCTGTTCTCTATCAATGTCACCACGGAAGGAGTTTAGAGGCTACAAGCTGGACAGGAGCAGTGGGTTCAGATGGTTTAACACACTGACCCACTGAACATCAGCCTGCTTTTATCATTGGGCGTTCTTACCGATAAAATAAAAGCAGCTTTTGAGCTGTTCCTTTTTTAAGTGGTGCTGGAATAGTTTACACACTGATTTATGAATACATACATACATACTGTAGATTATCCTAAAGTTAAGGTGTGTTCACCTCCACTACAGGTGAATGTCTTAGCCTTGTCCATCTGCACCCGTGAGGCATACAAATCAATGAAGGAGAGGAATGTGGACGATGGCCACATCATCAATATTAATAGGTAAGCTATACAAGGAACATGCAAATCTAGGAACAAAGCTATAGATTGATGTGGAAAATACCTCAGCTGGTTTGTTCTAGGTGATTTGAATCCTGCAGGCATTAAGTAAAGCCAATTTTAAGCCCCATCTGCCACATTTTGGTTGGAGAGCAATGCAAAGAACACATGTTAAACTGACAACTATATATAGACTTAGTTCATTAGCATTTTTTATCAGTGTAGGTTTTCTTTGAAAATGGGAATTTTAAATTAACTGACACAAATATCTTTTTGTTAAGAACTATAGCTCTGTGAGCATTTCAAGGCTACAATAATGTTATATGTGATATTAAATGGGCTGAAAGAGTGAGGAGGCTGAAGCATTTAAAAGAACACCACGGGAAATTCAGAGAGCGCAGTTACTTAGTGTTGAGATACAGAATACAATTACTGGCTCATATATCTTTCTCATCTTTCTCTCTCTCTTCAGTATGGGTGGCCACCGAGTGGTGCCAAGTGCTGATGAGCACTTCTACTGTGCCACTAAATATGCTGTGACTGCTCTGACTGAGGGAATACGGCAAGAGCTTCGAGAGGCAAACACTCACATCAGAGCCACAGTGAGTTAACTTTTGCATTATAGCGCAGAGGTTTGTCTTTAGCCTGTGCTATTGTTAGAACACAGGATCACATCAAATGAAGTCCTGGATAAAGTGAGTGTGTCAACGTATGCCTAAAAAAAGTCTTAAATACACATTTACTAATAAAAAGCCTTAAAAATATGACATTGCATTGAATTCAGTTTGTTAAATGTACACGGGCAGAAATACTGAAGATGATGATGATGAAGAAGATGGCCTTTGCTAGCCAGTCTTTTTGTTGCTCTGTGAAAATGTTTATTACAAATGGCTGGAAATGCTTATGAAATAAACTGCACTGTATGTTGACGGTGTTTCCTCTTTGGAAAATGGGAATACTGTTACAGACAACAATCATAATTGTTTTGTTTTTGTTTTTTTTAATAAAAGGTGCTCTTAAATTCAGCCAGATACTTAGATTTTTACCTTCCTGATCATTTTTAACTGGCTCACGTGTTTAATTGGATGGTGTGATTTTAAATAGCAAACTTGGTATTAAATTTAATTAGCATTGGTAAGTGTTAATTTTGATTTTTTTCATACGTGTGGAAACTTTGGAAATTATATTATATCTGCACATGACTGTATGCAAAGAGCAAATTTATCATTCATTGTCGTGCCCTGCAGTGTATATCTCCTGGAATAGTGGAGACAGAGTTTGCCTTCCGACACCACAACAGTGATCCAGAAAAGGCAGCTTCAGTGTACGAGAGTATGAAAGTAAGACTGTGCACTTCACGGAGGTTCAACAAATGTGAAATTACCCGCACACTGTTGCACTAACAAAGCCTTTTCTCTCCGCTTTGCAGTGCTTGAAAGCAGAAGACATAGCCAGTACAGTCACATTTGTCCTCAGTGCCCCTCCTCATGTCCAGGTATTTCTGTCACTTTTACAGTGTTGAATCGTAGTTGAACGGTGGCTGATTTCTGTGTGTTTTCTGTTGTCAGATTGGAGATGTGCAGATGAGGCCAGTAGAGCAAGTGTCATAGCAGCAGAAGAGGGAGCTGCAGGAGGAGCAGACGGACAGACAGCACCATGGTGACTCCTTAGCAGCCTCTGCTGGGCAAAGAAGGTGGGGGTGGGGTGGGAAGGATATTAAAAAGAAAATCAACTACAGCTGTGTTGGGTCTGCTGGGGAGATGGTCAAAGAAGGCTGAAGCCTTAAGGAGTCTGTCCAATGAAATGAAGGGAGTGGACTTTGTAAACCACTACAAAAATACTACTGAATGCAGCAAACTGGCATGTGTGAATTTTTGGGCTGAACTGAGCCGACTCCAGTCTACAATAGGAACAAATACAGAGAGTTGCTCCTGTGCTATGTGGTCATCTGCTTGGCCATCACTTCAGAGGAAAGCGTATGCCATTGATTGCACTTTTTTTTTTTTCTCGTTTGGTTTGTTTTTATAGGTTATATACGGAAGCCGAGAGAGGTACCTATAAACTCTTTTTCTAATGGTTCTCTCGTGATAACGATTACCGTTTTCTCGAGATAACGAGATAAATAACTTTCATATCAGCCTTCGTCATGTAATGAGACGGTTGGCTCGACTGCAGCTCAGCCCTGCTGCACGGCACCGCTCGTGCATCATTCGGTAACCATGAAGAGGGTCCGGCCCTCTCAGCGGGTCACCGATGATGTTGACGGTATATCAGCAGGATGTGGTGTTCATGAATAATAAATGTTAAATATTAGAGATCTTGAATGTGACCCCGGAGGGTCATGTGACTTGCGGAAGGCAGCACGAGGGTTGTTTTGGTTTGGAGGACATGATCGTCAGCACACGGAGGTCTACGGTTCAGCTAAAGAAAACCCCCATTGAGCTGCAGGTTCTCCACAATCAGACATTTTCAGCTTGAGTCCGTTCTTGGAAAGGTTTTAAGAACACTGAGAAACTGATTATTCAATAAAAGATAATCATCTTGTGATCTTGAGAAAACCACGGGAAAATTAACTCGTCTCTTGAGATAACGAGTTATTTATCTCATTATCTTGGGAAAACGTATTCGTTATTCCGTGATAACGAGATAAATAACGCGTTACCACGAGAAAACCATCAGAAAAAAGTTTATAGGTACCATGGCCGCTCTCGGCTTCCGTAGTTATATGACATATCTTTTTGAAATTAAATTGAAAGTAATTGCTGTTTATAAGAGACGAGTTTTTGGTTTTCATTTTTCTAATAAATATTTTAACCTTTTGATTATAGATAGATGTGGGCTCATATTAACTAAAACTTAGATAAGGCTAAAGAAGTTGTACCCACAGCAAGTAGCCATAAGCAGTCTGTGCGTCCTTCCACCCTGACTACCTGTATGTTTTCACAAACACGTTTAACACAGTCACTCCAAACATATTCATGTTCAGCATATTCCATTCATAAGGAGAGATAGCCTTGTATGTGAGGCTTAGGGGATTTCTCCATTTTTGCCTGTGTAATTTCAGATGTTCTGCACTTTGGATTCATTTGTGAGGAGTTACAAGAAGGAAACACTGGAAACTTATGTAGTGGAGGAAACTTAACTCTGTGCACATGTATTACTAGAAACATGTACCGTTCTGTTGGAACTTTCTCATTAAATGAATAAATAAAAAGTTGCCCAGAAGTTATATTTCTGTTTCTGTGGACTTTGAAACAACGTTTATTACACCTTAAATGACAACAGCATGATCTGTGTACTTACCAGTGAACTGCCAACATTTTATCATCTTTGTCATTGGTGCCGTGTTGCATTTGACTCGAGCTATGAGTCAGCAATAATAATTAGTAGTTTACATTGATCAATACAAAAATTATATTATAAATGCTGTAAATTTTAAAAAGTGACATCACATTATTAGAATGTCAGTACTATACTTGTCCATGTTTGAACTCATGTGGCCAAAAGATGGCACTCTTAGCAAGGTTTCCATAAATGAGGGCATTGAAATGTGAATTGTATGTGAAGTCCACTCCTTTGCCCTTTGGAGCTCTTTCACAAGGAATTGCACTGAAAGTACTCGCAGTGATCGCCAATTCCAAACACTCGTTCCAAAACATCCTACTGGACTTAAAATATAGCAGAAGTTTTAAATGATCTGCATGGTAGATATGAATCGCAGTCATGCAAATAATTCTTGTAACATACGTCTGTTACATTTATTTGACCAGAGGTTTATGTAAGAATGAAAACAAATCTGTTAAAGCTTAACAGTAATCTGCCACTGTAGTATGTGGCAGGCTGAACATTGTGCAAAACACCGAGGTATCAGAAGTATGTCTCAGCAGGATGTTTTTCAGGTAGATCGAAGACGGGGCTGATGACAGCTATGTCTGGAGTGCCATCCGGTCCTCCCCTCTCATAATACGGCATTTTTGGCTTTTCATTCAGTGTGTATGGTGTAAGGGACAGCTTTAACTTCTGCAGGACAAATGCAGTAAAAATGTTACAGCAAAGCTTGATTACATATGAACATGTGCCTGCAAGTGATAATAAGCATCACCTCCATGATTGAGCCAGGCAGCACCCACAAAGTGTGAATGGCACCCAAAGGAATCCAGATGATGGAGGCCAAAGCGATGATCCAGCCGACCCCCTGAGCCCAGGGAGGGAAGACGTACTGCTCATAGCGGGCTGGTTTGAACTGAATGATGGAGAAAATCAGGATGACCTGCAAACAGGAGGAAGCCTTTCAAGTTTGGAATTCAGTTGTCTTCTACGGTGGAAATGTGAATTAAATCATATTGATGTGAGTAAAAAGATGCATGTTAACATACAGTGATCAGAACAGGAGCAACTATGAGCCAGCACAGTCTGAAGAAAATGTTTGCTTTGTGTCCATTCATCTCCTCCAGATTGGCTGAAAGTCGTTTCACACCTACACACAGAGATGTACTTTGGACCAACCTTGTCAATAAACATTAGTGTGCATTTTATTTGCATGCTGGCAGATTTTCACAATCACTGTTGTGATTAGAATAAAACTCAGATACTACACATTGGCGTAAAATACGTTAAGATACTGCAGCAGATAAGTGCTGCATCACTAAGCGTGCAATAATGAAACATTTTTCTCACCATAAATCCAACAGATGGCCATGACCTCAAAGAATGCCAGAAACATGATGGACACTATGGCAGTGTAATGGTCCATCAGCTGGAAAACATAGATTCCCACCTGAACAGAGGCACACTCTTTAGGACAGAAGGGAGGGGAAAGTAAATGCCCAACAGTTTGTTTCTTATTTGGTCAAAAATTCAAGGAGTGAGTTACAGTTTGTACCTGCATGACACACGGAATTCCTAAGAGGCAGGCTACAAAACAAATTGCGAGAACAAACAGTTCCTTTTTCTTGAAAATATTAATCACGTCTTTGTAGAATTGATCCATGAGACTCGTCACCATCACTTCAACCATTGCAAACTGGGGGTAAAAAAACAAACAAAAAACAAACACAAGAATTTCATACTTTAGGACTATGTGCAAATATGAGTTCCCACCCTGAAGTTCCCAGTTAAGTACCTCACTGTCCAGTCCAAGGCAAAGCAGCATAAAGAAGAACAACACTGCCCAGAGCTGAGCCACTGGCATGTTGGCAAAGGCTTGTGGGTAAACAACATAAACTAATCCTGGACCTATACACAAAGACATGCAAGATGTCAGTGTAGCATTGATGATTGAACAAGCACTTCACTGTTCCTCTTAATCACACACGACTGTGCATTTATAAAGGCTTTTCAATCAAAATGCAACTGAAATGCAACTTAGTGTAAAATTAGTGGTAATAAGTACAAATATGAAAAACCACCCAGCAAGGTCTCCTGCATTTGAAAGTGGCACACTGATGTTCCCAAGGTTTTATGTTGCCCGGTTCAATAATCTGTAAACACATACCAACCCTCCTTTAGCTCCAACCCTACCCTGTGTCCCTATCTAACTATTTTCTTATCACTCATTCAAGTTACGGGGTTCTGGAGCCTGTCCTAACCCACATCAGGCGAGAGGAAGGGTAGAACCTCAGTTGCACCTAGACTATTTTAAAATAGACTCATTTATTAATTCAGACAAATAACAAACACATTCATCACTTATTGTTTGTCTCACCATCCACAGCCAGATCACTGACAGGAATGCCCTGCAGATATGACATGTAGCCAAAGGCAGAGAAAATGACAAACCCTGCCAGGATGCTGGTTAGGGAGTTGATGATGGATATACTCAGCGTGTCCCTGTGGGGAGACACTTTATATCACTAACCAGAGATCATTATTTCCACTGCTTGGGGGCATGAGTAGATAAGAATTTGTGGTTGATAATTTACTTCAGAATGTTGTTGTTGAAGTTGCTGTAGCTGGACATCGCCATGAGGGAGCCAAAACCAATCCCGATGGAGTTAAAGATCTGAGCTGCAGCATTCACCCACACCTGAAACACAGATCACTGCTGATCAGTGTCAGCACACATCATCACTACCCAGGTATTACTAACACTGCTTTCCATAGTACTGTAATAGTGTGGGTACTCCTCCAGAGCTACTACTCATCTCTCATCTTGTTTCTTACCTCCACTGAGAGCAGCTTATCCCACACAGGCACAATGAAGAACTTTATTCCCTCTAATGCTCCAGGAAGCTGCACATTATTGATCAGCAGAGCGATCAGAATAACATATGGGAACAGGGCAGTAAAGTACACCACCTGCACACATACACACACACATACACACACAGAGAAACCATCAATGGTGTTTAACTGTGGTCCACTTTTTTGTCTCTGTCTCAGTTTCTCTCCCACCTTGCCTGTTGATTTCACCCCCTTAAAGATGCAAAAGTAAATGAGGATCCAGGCCAGGATGAGGATGAGGAAAAGATCCCATCGCAGCACTCCTGCATCCTCTACTCCACCAGTCTGCTCCAGCATCTTATATCTGCAAAGGTGCCGAAGGAAGCAAAAGAGATGTCTCAAAACTAAACACATGGCCCTCATTTAAACACTCTGTGGTTGCAGATTATTGCTTGGGTAACATGTTCCACATAATTTAAAGTATTTAAGTAAATTGAGTCCACCATGTGGCCTTTCTGTGTGGAGGTGCGTGTTCTCTTCAGTTCAAAGACATGCAGTTAGTGGGGTTAGGTTAACTGGTGATTCTAAATTGCCCACAAGTGCGAATGTGATTGTGAATGCTCTGGCTGTCTGTGTAAGCCCTGCGACAGGCTGGCGACCTGTCCAGGGTGTATCCTGCCTCTCATCCTATAACAGCTGGGACAGACCCTGAACTGGATAAGTGGAATTTTAAAAAAAATGGATGAACTTATCCACTAACTGCAGTGGAAAAAGTTAATGAGTAAATCTGAAACTGCGAGGTGTTAATCTACATGAGATAAGTTAGGCTCTTTAGGCAAAACTTTAACTTGGCAAAACTGGAATGCCAAACAGATCAAAACCACCAAAGGTTACATCGGTCTTAAGATTTACTGCACTTCAGTGAGATTTTCTATCTGTTTGCTCGTTTCTTATCGGCGACCTTTGAGATCTCTCCCATGACTGAAAGGCTGTGTTGTCAGTTACATGTGTTGCTGTATCAAGCTTTCTTTTGTTTCACCTCTGACATTACCCCCAAAGGTTATCTTGTGTAAACAGTCCAGTCTCTTTTAAAGTTACAGGACTTTTGTGATCCTGCTCCAATTTAATCATTATCTTATTGGATTTTAGAATGGGGAGAAACAGCCGTGGCATCTGATAAAACGCACTTGAAGAACTCTTGGCTGGCTGTGGAGGAGTAGCTGCTGTTGGTAGCGTGACTGGTACAGTTAGGCGTGTTCCAGGTGTTGTTGCAGTTTTGCCACGGTAACGGTGCCTGGAAGGAGCTGAAGAGGTAATAGAGAGCCCAGGTGATAACGACGTTGTAGTAGATGCACATGATGAAGGAGATGGCCACTGATGCAATTCCTACTCCTGAGGTCAGACAAAATATGTGTCGAAATATATTTTTCCACTCTACATTTTTCACACTGGGCACCAAATTTAGTCAAAGCACCTTTTAACAGTGGGCAGACGGTAGCCAGAGCGTGGACAGGCCCTCTCCTTGTGTGCTGCCCCACAGTCAGCTCCATGTGAAGCAGAGGGATTCCCAGCACCACCAGCATGAACAGGTACGGCACCAGAAAGGCACCTGTCAGAAAGCGATGATCAGTCGCACACTTTTTGCTCGGAAAGGAAGTCCAGACTCTGCTAGTTTTATGACATCATTTAAACTTTAACCTTAGTACATGTGAATTATTGTCAGGGGAAGTATCAGCCCATACAAGAGATTCTACCAAATGTGCATGCATAAAGCCAGATTACAGTATGGGTTTGTAAAGCTTATTCTCACACGAAATTCACACCAAAAGCCATTTAAAAAAAACAAACAAAAAATAAATAAATATATTGCTTGAAGTCACACACTTTGAAAAAACACTGTTAACCTTTGGACCCCCTTTTTAAAAGACCCGTGTGTACAGGAATTACAGAGGGTGGCACATTATCGAAGGTATGTTTGAGGATGAATCAGATACTTGGTTTCTCACCTCCTCCACTCCTGTAGCAGAGATAGGGGAACCTCCAAACATTCCCCAGACCCACAGCGCAGCCGATGCCGGCCAGAGTGAACTCTATCTGTCTGCTCCATGTTGGTCTGGTGGGCTGTTGATCCGTGTCTTTTCCTTGTGTCAACATCGTTGCTCGCTCGGACCCAAACTCCATGGAAAGCTGAGTGGGATTTAAGTGTCTCTGGGTGATATAACCTCCCTTTTTTATTATCATTAATGATTAGCTTCGCAGAAACACTTCAGTATATAAAAGCCCACAAAGAGGGGAAAGTTTGCCTTTGTTAACAGCTTTGTGTTTTGATTGCCTATAAAATCCACAGGGGTTAAAAAAATGCTTGATTTTAATTTCAAAAGCTGATCATGTAGCACAACTACTGAAAAACACCTGGCCAACCAGAGTGCACGGCACTTTTTTCTTGAGTACAAGTAAATCCAGCTTCTATAGAGCGATGTGTTCAGGCCTCTTTTTATAGTTTATTTAATATTTTATATACTCTTTTTAACAGGTCTTCTCTTACAAGTTTTTACATGTGCAAATCACGCAGTGCATGAAATAAGTGTCTAGGAATTTACATAACTTATTCTCAACAGTATGTGCTTCAACACAGATTTTAAGTGGGCTCAATCACGGCCAAAAAAAACCCTGTTCCTATACTAACCTTAAAGATTCATATTCATATGTAGTCATGAGCAAAAACAGCAAGCAAAATCATACAGATTTAAAAAAAATCCTTCTTTCTTACACTCATGTGCCAGTTCAATATTTATTGAGTTCCTGGGTTTTCCCATTTCACTCATGGAAAAAAACTCATTTCTAATGTTGACATTTTAAAGAAAACATCTACCCTACTTGTTTAAAAGGGAAACTATGGAATTGTAGTTCGGTCAAAAGTCATGTGCGAGAAAAAACATAATCCACGGAGGCATTCATTCCTCACAAGTAAATTCAACAACCCACGCATGTAGAACTCACACAGAAGAGCGGCCTGAAAGCTGAAGGCTCTGCTTCCTATTCTGCTTTTAAGTATCCTAGGAACAGCAAGTAAGCCAGCAGTCTGAGAGCGAAGTGCTCTACTGGGGTGATACGGTACTATGAGGTCTTTAAGATAAGATGTGGCCTGATTATTCAAGACCTTGTTTGTGAGAAGAAGGATTTTAAATTCAATTCTAAATTTAACAGGGAGCCGATGAAGGGAAATATGCTCTCTCTCTCTGAATGTATTGCTTCACCACCAGTTCTTCTATATGAGCAATATGGTTAGCTGTAATAGTGGGGCAGGTGCTCTCCTTTTCATTGCCTCCTCACAGGCATCTCACGCTCTGTGTACACGTCAGGCAACGGTTAACGTGTTCTTTTTATTGTGAAGGAAAACACCTGAAACACTTAAGTTAGAAAAATAGAGCATTTAATAATGAAGCATCAGAATTGAAGATGTACACATGATCATGCGGAGGTCCTCTGCCTAGAGAGAGCCCACTGCTACTCAGCGACAAAAACATTTTATAGTGGCACGTTATCAGAGTCGTGTGCTGGAGTTTTGGCCTTCATCATTGTCTTGTCCAAGCTGTTTTTTTCCATGACTCAGATTTCTCTCATCTGTACATGATGTTTTAATTAGTCAT
>VUQK01028382.1:0-13731 GCA_015106715.1 Bujurquina vittata | reverse complement strand
GATATGGACCAAAAATAATATCACCCTAATTTTTAGCTGAATTTTATATATATTATATATATATATATATATATATATATATATATATATATATATATATACATACACATACACACACACACACACACACACACAGTGCTTGTAGGGCAAAAAGACCACCCGCAGGGGCGAGCTGGGGTTTTATATATATAAAATATAACAGTCCCCACTGTCCCTGTGTGCAGCATTTGTCCTCCAAGCTCAAGTCCTCTACCAGAGGCCTGGGAGCTTGAGGGTCCTGCGGAGTATCTTAGCTGTTCCTAGGACTGCACTCTTCTGGACAGAGATCTCTGATGTCATTCCTGGAATCTTCTAGAGCCATTCTCCCAGTTTGGGGGGGTCACTGCCCCGAGTGTTCCAGTTACCACGGGGACCACTGTTACCTTCACATTCCACATCCTCTCTAGGTCTTCTCTCAGCCCTTGGTATTTTTCTCGAGCTTCTTCTTGTTCCTTCTTCTACAGCTTTATTCCTCTTCCGGTCCGCCACTACTATGTCTGGTTGATTAGCCATCACCAGTTTGTCCGTATCTGGAAGTCCCACTGGATCTTAGCTTGGCCATTCTCAACTATCCATGGGGGTGTATGCCATTTCGACCTTGGGACTCCCAGGTCATATTTGGCACAGATGTTCCTGTATACTATGCCAGCCACTTGATTATGGCGTTCTACATATGCCCTACCTGCTGGCATCTTGCAACATGCTGCACCTGGGGTCTTGCCTTGTGTGGTAGACCCAGCTTTGTCCAGCCATTGGTAGGATTTTTCAATAGCAGCCACTTCTGTCTGCCAGTGGTCATCTGTGCACAGGCCTGTCCTTCCATGATGGTTTCAGTTCTTTCTCATCTTCTTTCTCAGGTTTCTGCTGCCTTAGGTACTCACTAAGCACGTGATTATTTGTGGCCATCTTTCTTATGTATTCATGGATCTTTGTTGTTTCATCTAGGATAGTGGTTTTGAGACTTACTAGTGCTCAGCCTCCTTTCTTCTGTTTAGTGTACAGTCTCGGGGTGCTGGATTTGGGGTGAAACCCTCCATGCATGGTAAAGAGCTTTCTTGTCTTGATGTCAGCAGCTTCTATCTTCTTCTTCGGCCAGCTTTATATCCCAGTAGCTTTCTCCCCTCTATTATCCACTATCTAGCCATAATAGCCTTGGTGAGGGTGCTGTTCTCATATTGTTCCCCTGCCACTGAGAGTACACCTTGATGGTTCAGTCGAGAATATGTGAGGCCTCAGGTATGGACAGCTTGTTGTACTTTTTAGGCACCTGTTTCTTCATCATGCCTTTCTGCAGCTCTGATAGCTGACTAACTTCCTTGCGTGCTCCCTTGCTCTTAACATCTAGCTTTCTTTTCCATGGAGGGTGCTGCTCCTTGTGGCTGTTCATCTCAGAGCCAAGCATCTTAAGGATCACTGTTGCCGTGGTATAGATCAACTGATTTATTTCAGTAATGGTTGAAGTTGGGATTCTCCAAATACAACTGCTGCATTCGCATCTTCAAGGAGACTTTCAGAGGGTACTTCATAAGTTTTGGTAAGTCCTTCAATAGTCCAGGTTGCCAGCTTAGCCATGATCTTATCTTTCCAGCCAGCTGCTCTGGCATTCATTGTACCAGTTGGGGCCTGGTACCAATTTCCTAGTGTGGCGATGATTATATCCCCCCCTGAACTATTGTGCTGGCTCCCCCTTTGCTGTAGCATTTGTGTACCTTGTCAGTCTCTAGTTGCAATAGCAGTTGCTTCTTGCGGCTCTTGGAACACTGAGCTGCTAGTTGTTTCAATGTCAGTCTGGATGTTGGCAGTCAAATGGGTCACGCTTTCACTGGGATAACCTGTCTAGTATTCCAACAGTTCCCAATTCTCATCTCGTGTCCACACACATACACATACATACACGTGTTTGTATGTGTGTGTGTGTGTGTGTGTGTGTGTGTGTGTGTATATATATATATATATATTCCATTTCTTCCATATATATATATTCCATTTTCTTATTAGTACCCTTCAGCATAATTTTCAAAAGACTTGGAAGGTAGGTTGTCCCAGCATGCTGGGGAACTTCCCACACTTCTCCTGTGGTTTTAAGCTGTCTGCATTGCTTCTGTCTCTTAATATAATCCTAGACTGACTCTATGATGTTGGGATCAAGAGTCTGTGTGGCCCGGGCAATCTGTTGCAGCACACGTTGTTCTTCTTGTCACTGAGGATAGATTATGACTCTGGCTGAAGGTTTGGGCTCCGTGTCATGCTGGTGAGTGAATTAAAGCTTAGTCAGATGCCTCCTTGAAAAATGCCAGTGTCTTAAAATTTTTCACTGCTTTTATACTGCACATTGTCATACTGTATATGTGCTAGATAATGGTATGCTACTGTTACACAGCCCTAATTCTCATTTAATGGGAGTGAGCCACTTTAGTGTAAGCCTTATCCCGATAATGAGTTACTAAGCTTCTTTGGAAAATGGCTCATATGACTGGCTTGACTGTTCTGGATCAAAGCAGTGTAATCTCCAGGATGGAGATGCTCAGAGGTTGAGGATTTCAGATTAGATTATTTTCCCTGTCATTACTACAGTATTAAACCTTCAAAATATCTGTAACAGTGTTTACTAATGAAGCATTTTTTTGTGAAATAGTTATGTTATTACACTTAGAAGATAAATTGACTGTTCAAAATAAGTGGCATACACATTAAAATTATATGCATCATACACTGCACTGAATGGAGCTTTTACCTGAATGTTGTGAGGGCTTTCTTTCCAGTTTGACAAAAACATTTAATTGGACTCAAGGATGAACAGAGCTTGGCTGTCAAGGGTCATAATGATATTATTACATGTTTTTGCCCTAGACACAAATAATGACAGAATTTCACACCAGCTAATATAAAATGCCATCACTTTATATGCAGTTATGAAGTGATTGTATTCTACATTCAAAAGGTCCGTGTAGCTGCGGTATAATACATTTACCCAAAGGACTGAACAAGTATGGCTTGTTTGGAAGGGTTGCCATTAAAAAGCTGCTTTTCTCTGCAAAGAACACGGCCGCGTGATTTAGGTTTGTACAGTTGCATCTGAACAAACCCCAAGACTTGAGAACAATCTCCTTTGGAAAGGCAAAACCCACATGGAGATGGAGATGGCCATTTTGTTCAATGCCATGTTTGACAAAAACCAAACACAGCATATCAGCACAAATACCTCATACCAACTGTTAAGCACGGTGGTGGAGGTGTGATGATTTGGGCTTGTTTTGCAGTCACAAGACCTGGGCCTTGCAGTCACTGAGTCAAATATGAATTCCTCTGTCTACTAAAATATTCTAGAGTCAAATGTGAGGCTATTTGTCCGACAACTAAAACTTGGCCAAAACTGGGTCATGCAACAGGATTATGATCCCAAGCACAGCAGCAAATCTGCAACAGAATGGCTGAAAAACAAAAGAAGTAAGCTGTTGCAATGGCCCAGCCAAAGTCCAGACTTTAGTTCAATTGAAATGTTGTCACAGGACCTTAAGAAAACTGTGGTGAAACAAATGCCCACAAACCTCAATGTATTGAAGCAAAGTTGTAAAGAAGAGTCAGAATTCCTGAATCATGGGGAATAGTTAGTTTAAGTTAGTTTAGTTTAGGACTGGATAGAGGCCCTTGAACACTTTCTTTTGCACATGACTGTATTTGTGTGTGGAGAGATATGCAAACTGTAACTTCACTGTGTGGTGGAGGCATATTGCCAAAAGGGCTCAATTTACTGGGGCTCAAGTTCAGTCAGGCACCCTAAATCAACACCTCATAAATCTTGTTTCCACATGAAGAAAAAAATATTTGTGATATAAGTTAATACCATTTACACATCACAACCTGTCTCTCGCATGTAATCTGTCAGTTTCTGCCATGGGGAAGCACTTTTGATCATTTTCAGCTGGCACGGGAAGCAGAACTGCAAGTATTTGCCAGTTCATGCATACTGCTGTCACTTGAGAGTGACAGGCCATGAACATATCCCACAAATTATAGATGTAATTGTCTGTGTTTTAAAACCTGCATGTTTGTGTTTGTCCTCAGAATGACTTCACTTGGAACAGCTTGTCAGGAGGCACTGTTGGCCTGAAGCCCGTCCCCCTGCAAAGCCTCTCAGAATTGGAGAGAGTTCGTCTCCAGGATGTGGCCTTCAAGCGATTGCTTCGGTGTCATGACCTGGGCTGCCACATCACCATCCCTAAATGTATTACCTCCCAGCACCACCACCACACACACACACACACACACGCACACACACACACACACTTACAGGCCCCTTCTTGTCTCCCACGTTGTTATTCTGTCTCAGGCAAAAACTTTGTGAAAAAACACAGGCTGAACAACAGATGGGAAATGTTCCTGTCTCGTTTTCCCCTTTTTGTTGTGTAAGGGTGTTGTATGCATAAAGTCTTGGTCCTTCATTGATGTAATTGAAGTGAGTTCATGTAACATCTGTGGCTGAATCATTTCTGGAGTGAACTACAGCTGCCCTGCTAAGAAAAAAGCTTTTAAAAACTTTATTTTCGGTGAGCTGTCCTGGTTTTTCTGGGTCCAAAAACATCCATAGAGTGTATTGTGATTTTCAAATGACATTAATAGAGGACATGAGAAAAAGGAATTTCTGCTGGTTTTCTGAAAGAGCATACTCCTGTATGTTGCAACATACAGGAATCTTAATTTGTAACCATGGTTTTGAATTAAGATTCACTTTTCATATTGTTATCATGATATTTTCTTCACAGTTTGTGTCTGTTAACTCCAATGAGCAGTTGGGACGTGAGCTTTAGAATATCAAGTGGTGCAAGCCTGAACAGGAACATATTAACCAGATTTCTTTCTTTATTTGTGACTCTTCTTTCAGATGGCCACAAGCACAAGAAGTCACTCAGGAGGAAGTTGGATTCATTATCTAAAGAGAAGAGTAAAGACAAAGGTAACATGATCAGGATATAGTCTCAATTCTAGCCATCTAAACAGTAGTGTTATCCCACTTTGCCATTTACAGCATGATGTCATAGCAGGAAAATGGGAACTTTGGTGCTTTCATGCACTTCTTGAACAGATAAAGATAAACACAGCTATCTTTTAAGTCTGTGGGAGAACCACTGAGTCTTGTAAGACTTTCATTCCCTTCCAGTTTCTAGTCTAGTCAGCCTGTGACATTTTAAAAGATACTCTTTTATCCTTTTGGCTGAAGCTGCATAGACTCACTGAAGCTGACACGCTCTGCTTTCTATACCCGTGGAGCACTAAGCGATCAAAATCAGTACAGAGGGGGCTGTGATCTCCAACCACCACACTGCCCCGCCCGCTTCAACAATCCAACAGGAAAGTGATGTTCTCTGTCAGACAAGCAGTTGAAGGAAATAACTGAAACAATCTTAAGTGGTGGCTTGTTCGTTACAGCCTATCCTCAGGCATGCCCAGCCCCCTCTTTCCTCTTTTCCCTTTTTGTTTACAAAAGCACTTGGGAAAGTATGTGCTCACTCACTCTGAATATTAAGCGTGGCTGCAGAACACTGTTCATGGCATTTATCTTGTCATATTTACTTTGAGCAGGATTTATTTTAAAAAATATATTAAATGCTTTCTACAGAAACTAATCCAAAGGGTAAAATGGATAATATGCCGCCCTGACTGACACATCTAAAGAAAAGCTTTCTGTTGACTTGGAGCTTATATGTGAACTTTAAGTCTCGCTGTCTTGCTCTTCCCCCTCACATAGACACTACGCCACAGGCGTTTGGCATACCACTGTCGCATGTCATATCCAACGACCGCATGCGCAAGCTGCGGCACGATCACCCGCGGGAAGAGCACAGTGACCCCACTGAATTGATGCTATCCTTCCTTCATCTTACATCTAGCTACAAAAGGGCTAACAAAGAGCTCTCCAGCAGCAACTCGTCACTGAGCTCCACTTCTGAGACCCTTAATGAATCACCACTGCCCAGCACACCAGACACAGCCCCACGGACACGCAGACGGGTAGGCTTCCCTGTTGACAAATCATACATACTGGTGTAGAATAACAAGTTATTTCTTTGAGATTCGTTGAGAATTTGTGACCTTTTTAGACATTCCCCCGTGGGCAGATGATGTGGCCATTCACAGCATATCATCAGTTGCTTTTCCAGTCATTATATTGTCACCCATCTTCTTAACAGGGCGGCGTGTCTGTGGATTGCATCACTGACCTTGATGATAACCAGTCTCGGCTTTTGGAGGCACTCCAGCTGTCTCTGCCAGAAGAGGCAGCTGGCAACACGAAGAAGCACCATGACAAAAAGCTCAGCCTTAACCCTATTTACAGACAGGTGCCCAAGATAGTGGATCAATGCTGCCAGCACCTGGAAAAATACGGTACAAAGTTTACAAGTAAAGCTATATAAACACAGTGTTGAATATTAAATCATATTCTATAAAATGTGCACCATGTATGGACTTGGTCAAATGCCTTGGAAGTTGGCTCTAAAAGAGCATCTTTGTTTGTTTAGGTCTACAAGCAGTTGGAATTTTTCGTGTTGGGAGTTCCAAGAAGAGAGTACGACAAGTAAGACGTCAGCTTAGCTTTTAAACACTTCTGCACTTTAGCAAATAGCCTTATCCATGAGAAACATTTTAACCGCATCAATTGTTCATCCAGCTCCGTGAGGAATTTGACCAGGGATGGGAGGTTTACATGGACGAAGAGCACAGTGTCCATGATGTAGCTGCATTGCTGAAAGAATTCCTCAGAGACATGCCTGAGTCACTGCTGACAAGAGAACTTTATACAGCCTTCATCAATACAATGTGTGAGGAAAACACACATGCACAATAAACCACCCGCTATCCTTACAATCATTAGGAAAATTCTCCTGTGCGTCTTCTTATTCCTTCAAAACTGACATTAACTGGTGGGCTTTTTTTTTCTACAGTGCTGGATTTTTCAGAACAAGACAGTGCCATCCAGCTCCTGTTATTTATGCTTCCTCCCTGTAACAGCGACACGCTGCAGCGCCTCCTTGGCTTGTTGTCCACTGTGTCTGCACACGCTGAAGACAGTCTGGACACTGAGGGACGCAAGGTAAAGAAGCTGTACAAGGCCAGCTTTTTTATAGCAGCCTGAAAATGCTTCCATGCAGTTACAAGCTTTTGTGTGCTGAATTTCATACAGGTATGTGGTAGCACAGAAGGAGGTGCTGATAATTTAGTTAATAATTTGCCCACATTGCTGTGGAGTTCAACCATTAGGGACCACCTCTGTAGGCAGTACATCACACATTTTATAACTTGCTTCTGTCGCAGAGTAGAAAAAATATATTAAGTTACCAAGCAGCTATCACAGAATCTCAGTCTCATAGACAGACTGGTTTACAGATATATTGTGATGCTGGTAAATCCCAACTGTCATCAGAAGGACTGTGGACTGTGGAAAAATGCAGCACCTTTATGCACAATATGGCTTTCTTAATAACCAATTCTGCTCAGTGAGCACATAAATACTGCACTTTGGCATCCTTATGTTCTGTCTTGGGGACAGATTTACTGTTGTTCTGTGCAAACCCCTCTATTGACTTTTAAAAAGCTACTCTTGGGATTTACTTAATACGCACAGTGTCAATTTTGTGGCTATAAAACGTGGACACAGTTTGCAGATTAAGTTTCCCTCTCAGAGTTCATATTTTTGAAAATAAAGCAAATAAAGCATTAACCTCAGAGGTTTTGAGGTGGAATAAGTATCATTCAATTTAATTTATTTCACACGAGTCAACAACAGCAGTTGCCTCGAGGCAAACGTCACTTAATGAGGATTGGTAAATACTCTTTTCACTGCATGGCAAATAATAACCCTAACTGGAAGGGCAAATAAGTGTCAAAAATTAGGGAGGAGATTATTTAAATGAATCATACAAATGTGATTTACTAAAGATTGTTGCAGGCAAATTAGTACAAATTACACCATTATTTAACTCGGGAAAAAGCATGTCTTATTTTGTGCCTGATGTGGCTGAGATAGTTGCTGCTAGGAACGCTAATTTATTTGAAAAGCCAGCAGGAGATGTTATCAGAATGAGTGTGTAATTGCTGTGGGTGGATTAGTCAAAGTTGTAAGCGCAGTGGCAGAACTTTGGCTCTGTCCTTTGGCTCTTCACTGTTTCCTCCCACTAAATGTTTAGAAAAGCACTTCACATATTTCTTGTCCTCAATCGCACTGGTATGTGAGTGTAACACGGCACAACTTAACATGGAGAGGCAGAGGGAGGGGACAATAGTAGCCTAATACAAGATGCATACAAGCTGTGTGTGTATTAGATGCAACAAACTTACTTTTTACAGGGAGCAAGGTAGTATGCAGTATTTCGTGCTTCGAGTCACGTTTAGACATAGAGATCGGTCCATAGTGATAACTGCAGAGAGTACAAAAGCCTCTGCATGTTTTTACTCAGCAGTGCATAAAAAGAGTAGGAGTGACCTCATTAATATTCAGACTGCTCTGGATCTGATGGCAATATTCTTTTTATATATTTTATACTTGTATGTAACAGTATTGTTATTCTGTACATCTTACAGGCCAAATGTTACAAATTTCATCTTTATTTGGTTGAATAACTCAATCATATAATGATTTCCTTTTCTCTACACCTGATCTGTCAGAGCTTGCCAAAGATTATTATATTATTGCAATGAGCTGGTTGTGTTTGTGTGAATAATAGTGTGTTATTAGTAGATCCCTTACAGAAGCTTCCAACCTCCACAGATGCAATTTCTTTTTCAATTACAGCTAATTTGCCTACGATGAACCTTTGGCATTATGGGTATAGATGGATCTGCATATTTGGTTTGACAGATTTTACACACCAGATCTAGGGATCTGTCTCCTTAAACCACCTGTAACTACTACACTATGTGAATCTTACCAAAATATGTGCAAAAGAAATTGATATAGTGGCAGATTAGTAGTAGAATGTGCTTGGTCAGTAGTTTAAACGTGTAATATAAATTCTGTGTTCTGTCTTTTTTAGGCTACAGGTAACAAGATGACTTCACTTAATTTAGCTACCGTCTTTGGACCCAATCTCTTACACAAGCAGAAAAACTCAGACAAAGAGTTTGCAGTAGAGAGTTTTGCCCGCGCAGAGGAGAGTGCCGCCATCATCGGCGTGGTCCAGAAGATGATCGATGCATATGCTGCGCTGTTTATGGTAGGGGCTCTAACTGCAAACCGAATTTAAAGACAACCCAGATTTCAAAGACTCTTAAGGGGGTTTTGGTCAATAAATGTTTACTGGAAATTCTTAAACTTAACAGTCAAAGTAGAGCCACCTAGCTAATTATAAACATTAAGTTTATGGGGTTTGAGATGACAATGTAGCATCGTTTAATGACGTTTGGTGCACTATGATTCCAGCCTCTGTTTTGCTGGGTGTGATGAAGCCAAGAGCCCTCATCTACATTCTCTACATTTTCTGTTTTTCACCAATAACCTCAGTCCAGTCACACTTGAGTTAAAGTGTCTGGAAATTAGCTGTCAAGAAAATCAGCGGGCTACAAGCCAATCAAACATATATTTACATTAATGATTTACTCACCTTGCAAACATCTGGTAAATGAGTCAGTGTAAAAGAGCAGTGTTGGCTTATTTAAAAAGAACCTTCTGAGTGACATTAGCTAATTAATGTGGAGAAATGTATGTTTAATGTCATGGTCTCATTCTGCTGCAATTAAATAGGAAATCACAGATTGAGGGTAAAGTAAAAACAAATTTTTGGCTTTCTTAGGTTCCCCCCGACCTGCAGAATGAGTTGCTGATGAGTTTGCAGGAAACTGATCCTGATGTTGTGGATTATTTACTGCGGAGGAAGGAATCTCGATGCTTGTGAGTGTCTGCCTTTTGTCTCATTGTGTGTTTGTGTGTCTGTAATTGTCCAAATGACCAAAATGAAGCATGCTTTGTTTCATTGGTCACAGTTAGAATTGTGTGGTTTTCTCCAAACATGCTCATCCATAAGCTTATTGTCTGCTTTGTTTTTACAGAGATCCCAGCCTTAGGTCGGAAGAGTCGTTTTCTCTGACTGACAGACGCTTGTCCAACGATTCCCACAAGCCATCTAGTGGAGAGGTTTCTCCCTATGACAATAACTCTCCTGTCCTGTCCAGTCGACTGCAGTTTAAATACCCACAGGACAGCAGTCTGCTCTCAGACAGGGTTCCAAGGCAGGACAAACTCAGTGACCAGTCAAAAGACAACTCTGGCAGCACCTCCCCTACACTTTCTACTGATAAAGGTGAACAGAATGAATTTCCACAATAGCAGTAATGTTTAAAGTGTAACTGAAAAGATCTTGGAAATGTATTTGACTCCCACATCTATGGAAGACAACAGGGTGAACCGTTAGCTTAGCTCTAGCCAAATATAATGAAAACATAAACGTGACAGTGTATTTGGAAATAAATGGTAAAATGGTAAATGGACTAGCTCTTATATAGCGCTTTTCTACTCTATCTGAGCACTCAAGAAAGAAAGAACAAGTTCTATGTTTTAATGGTATCAGTTGGATGTTTGAAATACTGCCAAGAAGACAGTTCCCTCTTTAAAATACACCATGGTCCCATCTCAGTAATCATTTCCATAACTTCTAGTATCTAGAAGAAATTCTAGTGTCATGTCTTTGTTACTGTAACAATTCCAAGGCCAAAAGGAAACAATGCAGCTTAAAAAAGGCACCATAGCTTTGGTTCTGTCATATTCTGTTCTGTCATTGCTATAATATGCATTAAACCAAAGTAAGTGATCCTCGTAGTTCTTTTGTTTCTGTTAGAGGCCTCAGCTGACAGTTTCTGGGACACCTGGCATGAACTGTTCGGGAAGGATTTCACTGGCATCGCTGGTAACTGACTCCTTTTCCATGTTGCTCCAGATGGTCTTTAGATATGGGATAAATGTTGGATGCTAATAAATGTCTTCTCCCAGGCTACCATGGAGACGTGTCAGAATGTGATTCATACGGATCATCTGAGGGGCTGAGCAGTCACCAAGGTAACAACAAGCTGCCTGTCAGTGCAACAAAAATGTCATTGGGCGTTTTGGAATGCAGGCCACACCCCCCGGTGACTCGCTGCAGCAGTGGTCCTGATGACCAGAGCGAGCAGGGACAGCCAGAATCGTTATTACATCAGGCAGTGGGCAGCCAATCAGGAGCTGTTAGCTCGGACAACTTAGCACAAAGGACAGGATGCACTAAATGCCCATTACTTCAGGTCAGGACTGATAGTTTATCTTCCCTTAACTGCTCTGGACCTCTAAGAGGAGCTCAGATTTCTCCCTCCACACCTTCCCTCTTCAAATCTCAGCATGACCGCCAAATCCCACAACAGTCCCAGCAGAGCCCTGACTTCAAGACTGTAGATGCAGCAGATGCCTCTGGGCCTGGGGAAGAAAAGGGCCCTGATCCTTCAAATTGGCAGACAGAGAGGTGGCATATATGGAAGGTGCTGTCTAAAGAAAATCCTGAAGCAGTACCGGAAACATTGGTGTGACACTCTTAACTGATAGATTGTGAATAACTTTAAAAACAGGCACCTGTCTCCTGTCACATCATCAGGATTACCAGTTCATTTGAGTATTTTATATAGAATATAAAATACTAAATGACATATAAATGTTTTCGTTATTTTGCACTAACTATATAGTTAAAGCATGATTTTGTATTTTTTTTCTAAACAAAACCATCAAAAGCTTGTATTTAGACTTGAATGTAATAAATGGACTTGAATATTGTTTTATATTAATGCTGAATGTAAATATAAAAAAGATCATTTTTGAATATTGCTTTCGATTTATAGTACCCTAATCTTGACACTTCTGTATAAATGCTGCAAAATGTGTTTGTCTCACATTCTGGTGTCTTTTTGTTTTTCATCATTTTGTTTTTCAAGTACAGTAAATGCTTACATTTTACCACAACTACTTCTGCTTACCAACAGCTCTAATTTGGTGATTGCTACAACGGAATTATTGTTACGCAGCATTATTTGCAGATATGGATATATTTAATATAAGTTTACAGTCATTTTGTAATTTAATGAAAAAATATCTTTCTCCAGGTGCCGCTTAATAAACAAACTAAGAGTTGTGTCTTTGTTATGTTTACTTCCTCATCCATTTGGCTTCACTGGAAACCAGCCAGCAGTCGGAAATAGAGCACTTCTGCAAACCTGCAGATCTATATATGTGATAATTACAGGAGTCCTATCTTGCAAAGGTTGTAGGTTTAGCTGGAAAATAGCACTTGTTAAATGTTACTGAATAAAGACATATAGTATAACATTTCATCATAATATATGTCCAACTAAACTGCAATAAAAGTCTATAGTTAATTCTAATCTTTGTAAAAATAATTCTAAGTTTTAATGACATATTTGTCCATCTCCAGTGTGTCAGTCAGTGATAGAGGGAGGTCGATGCTTTATTTCCATTTAGCTTTGAGTGACAAGTGCATAAATGGCTTCAAGTCCATTAGGACTCATTTATTACCTTTTAATTATATAGCCATTATTTAGCCATTTATGAGCAAGAGCATAGATTTACACAAATGAGGCAGGGAAAGACCTTAGTATACATACTGAGTGCTTGCACTCTATTGATACAGACATTCATTTAGCACAAAAGGGAAGAAGAATTGTTTATTTCCTTGTAACAATACTTCTTGCCAATAAATGTTATACTGTTGGAAAGCCTGTTTATTTCCCCTTAACTGGTGCCACATTTGTAAGGGAAATGCATTTGTGGGTTGAGTGGCAGAGTTGAGTATGTGGGTTGCGCCCATGAGAAACTTGCCAAATCTTCTCTGCCAACTGGAGTTCCAAACAGCTTATTCTGCTTCTGACTCTTGTTTTGAGCTTCTGGTTCCCCAGGTGCTGACAATCAGATTTGTAATCACTGGAGGCAATCTTAATGCAGAGAGATATCAAGATGAGATTCTGCAACCACCGGTAATCCCATATCTCCACAGTCTGGGACCGATTTCTTATCATCTGAGATAACAACGCTCGCCCCCACAGAGCGGGTTTATTGGAGACTACCTCCAGAATTTCTGAATGGACAGGATGGCCTGCTTGCAGTCCTGACGTCAGCCCCATTGGACGCTTGTGAGATCAGCTTGGGTGTGATGACTACATTGACTGACTTGTGACAAATGCTTGTTGAAGAATGGGATGCCATCCCACAGCAGTCTGTGATCGAGCTGGTGACCAGTACGAGGAGGAGGTGCCAGGCTGTTGTGATTGAGTGTGGTTCTTTCACATGCTGCTGAGGCCCCTGTTTGTTAAATGAATAAATTAAAATTAAATTGCCAACATGTCTTCTTTCTTCAGACGTCAATCATCCAATCCAATAAACAACACCAAGCAAAAGTCAATAGCAGAATAAGCTGTTTGGCATTGGCAGAGAAGCTTTTCATGTGTATACACTCTGCTGCTCAACCCTCAACAAAGAAATAATTGACCAATACTTCCTTATTTTCTGTGCTATGTTTAGATAGATGGATAGATAGATAGATAGATAGATAGATTTTCTAGTGCTTAGAACAGGGTGTCCTGCAGGTATTAGATGTGTGCCTGATCCAACTCACCAGACTCAAATGGCTGAATTACCTCCTCAGGAACCAGTCAAGTTCTCCAGAGTCC
>VUQK01028378.1:6357-36980 GCA_015106715.1 Bujurquina vittata | reverse complement strand
ACTACAATTATTTATGCCATCTCAAAAAAAGCAGTTTCTGTTCTCCACAAGACTGAGGGGCACATCACAGGCAAAATCTGCCAGCAATGTTGTCTCTTTTACCACTTTTTCCATCTGTTCCTCAGCAGCCAAATGCACCTAAATGCATCGTGTTACCACATAATTTTCCGATTGGTTGATATGGTGCATTTTTTTCCACCAATAGGAAAGGGGTTGTTGGGAAGTATTTTGGTTTGGTTCGTTTTTTATTAGCAAGCACTTCCTGTCAGCGTAACTCACGTTTTCGCCGTTTATTTCTGCACAAAACGCGCATTGAAGGTGAGGACAATATACAGGAAAAAGCAATTTTCCTGCTGAACACGAAGAAACCAAAACATTCCACCATGTTAATACTCATGGTTTTCAGAAAGTTTCTTTAATTTAAACAAAAGCAGGAACCAGCAGCCAGACTTTCAGAATAAAGTTTTAACATTGGAGGAAAGCAACCTAAACGATTTCTTTATGTGATGCAGATGCTCTCAGATGACCCGAGAACAACTCAAGTGTCACAACACAAACAGGAAGACATCTGAATGCAACATCAGAACATTCTATGTGGGCGCGATGGGGCGGGCCTCTCAGCAGCACCAGCACTCGAGGACAAACACGGTGTCCATGCAGGTGCTCGCCAAGGTTCTCTGAGTGCCGCAGCTGAAAACAGGAGGTCAGAGAAACCCTTTCAAAGTAAAACACGATACATTAACAGCTGCGTATAAACATTATTTTCTCTACTGACAAGATGAAAGATTAGTGGAGCTCCTGCAACATCATGCACTGGCTTCAACCATCTTGAATTTAAGAAGGCTGTGGTGCGGATAGGAGGCGGGACTGACTGAAACTGCTCACTCATTGGATAATATGTGACTGGCATGTCGGTAGCCAATGAGTGAGCAAAAAAATACCTCCGCTGATCCTCCATCTTGAAGCGGTATGACCCGAAACGAGCGCCTCAGCAGGAACTGTTCAGTCGCCAGAGTGAGGGTGCCGTTTTTCAGCAGACGTCTAAACAGGAAGGCTTTGTGGGGCTGCAGCTTTCGCACCCCCGGCGCTCAGGTAGAATGCAGAATTAAGGCACTTCCTGCATTCGGTTTCCTCCCATCTGAGTCAATCGATTAGCTAAACTTGGCGTGGCACCGTCTGCCTTTTATTATCCATTTCAACCTGATCAGTCCCTGAATTTTGATTCTGAGTCATCAATAACTTCTCACTGAAAACCAACTTGATTCTCTGGCAGTCAATAACTGAACGTTACTGTGGAAATGTCAAATGATTCTTTTTCTGTAAAAACGCGTGGACCCCACACTGAGGCGCGTTGAACAGAACAACAAGTATG
The DNA here is from genome assembly GCA_015106715.1 of Bujurquina vittata. Taxonomy (NCBI): domain Eukaryota; kingdom Metazoa; phylum Chordata; class Actinopteri; order Cichliformes; family Cichlidae; genus Bujurquina; species Bujurquina vittata. The sequence continues at coordinate 35,608 of VUQK01028378.1, read as the reverse complement.
CCACCCCATCGGGAACTTATCAGGAAACTGCAGTTGCTGTGGCATCGTCAGCTGGGGGCGTGCCCTCTCAGCCCAAGAGGAACCAGCCTCGGCATGGGTCTCCAGGCCACGCCCCCATGCATCCTCCCCCCTTCTCCCGCTCCCACTGTGCCATCTCCGTCGCTGCTGCTGGTGCTTGCCTCTTTGGTCCCACCCACCTTCATCTGCAGCAAAGGGGGTGGGGCCAGCACACCTTCTTTAGAGTTGTCCAGTTCTGGCTCTGCGCTGCTCTGAGTTTCCTCTGTGTGGAGGCCAGGCCCCGCCCCCTCAGTGTCAGAGTCTGAGTCCAGCTGTAGCATCCAGGGGCTGTGGGAATGTCCCTCCTCCTCAGCTCCTCCCACCACTGCAGGGTCCTGTTTCCCGGCCTGCTGGTTGAGGAAGACAAGCTCGTCAAGAAGAGACGTCAGACACTCGTTCTCTAGGTCACCCCTGCTCTCCGGCTCTGGAGGCCCCGCCTCCCTCTCCGAATGGTAGTCATTGCTTTGACATGACGAGGATGAAGGTCTGACATCACTAAGGAGCGGGGCCTGGTCCTGGTCTGTGAGCTGGTGTGCAGACTGAAGTGATCCAGCAGAGACCTCCGGAGGAGGAGGAGGAGCAGGGAGCAGCCGATGGGGTGGAGGGGGAGCCTCCTGTTGTGGCGTGTTTGTCTGAACAAGCTGCAGCACGCCGCCGAGGCTTGAGGCTGAAACGAGAAAACGATGATCAGCCTCATAAACAACTGAGTTTAAACTTCAGAACGACGCAAACACGCCGGCTCGATGTGTTTCGGGTGTTTAGTTGATTTTTTGGACCCGTTTGAAAGCACGAGTTAGTGCTACCTGTCAGTGTGGCTGCTGTTACGTCCCACTGCAACCCCCTCTATCAGGTGCGGGCTTGGTTAACTGCTGACACCTGATGAGGAGTCGTCAAAGGCACACCTTTGGCAGCTTTGGAGACACCACTTCTTGTTGTTTTAGTGCCGCTTATCAAGGGATTTAAAATAAAACCCATCTCTCATAAATAGGGGTGGAAATAGAGAACCAGTTCCCAGTAATTCAGTTACTTGGAATTGTTAGTCTGCTTGCCTAATGATTCCGCACATCCTCACATTTGGTTCGGAATATATCAAACACGGCGTCAAGACAGAAGCGACCTAAAGTCTGGTTGTATTTCACAAAGAAAGATAATACTAGGAACACTTCCAACAGATGCTGAGCTTTGATTTCAACAAAGGGCAGAAATACTTCCAACGTGCATTTAACGTAAGCAAAATATTTTTCATGATTTAATCCCTGACTAGGGGGATGCTTGCGGATAAAAAGCATTACAAAATTATGTTTACCGTGTTTCAACAACAGCAGCAGCAGTTTTACGTGCAGTCTATGCAAACACAGCAAGTGCAAAGAGGCGGAGCCATTACTGAGACGGCGAGCTCAGGTGGAGAGAAAGGAAACATTTTTCTAGTGTCCAAAGCAGCAGGACTTTTTCCTGTAACCACCATTACAATCTTTACTGGGAAACAGCTGGAGGGCCTTCATCAATCACCTGATCAGTAAGTGAAGAAAAGAGAACTTTGTAGCTGCTCCATCCACCGCTGTTTGGTTCCCATAGCAAAAAACTGCAGTATGGAAGTTAAAATTTGCAGATGAATTGTTAATGTGAATAAACTATTTCTGATGAGATGACTCTTAAATCAATGGAATAATCGATAATTGCAGACCTATTTTGCTGTATGCTTTCACTATACTGTATGAATAATCTCCACCTCCTGTAAGATTTCGTTTATGAGGACTGCCAGAGTCTGGCTGGCTCAGAGGCTGCTTCTTGCACACCTTGCAGTTGTATTTGTTGTTAAAATATTCATAGTGTTAATTTTGAAAAAGGAATTTGCAGTTTTAATTTTGTTTTACTTTACATTAAATAAATCAATGCAAACAAACTCATTTGTGGTATATTTTATTCACTAACCCAATGAGAATCAATAAGAGACTCAAGAAGGAATTTAATTGATAAGTGATATTGATAATAGAATTGGAAATGATAAGGTCTTATCGATTCCCATCCCTACTCATAAAAAGCTGTGTCAGTCTCTGCCTTGCATTGTGGCTTTTGAGCTGGGTCATGACATCATGAGGTCAGCTGACCCCAGAAAACACGTGTGACAGAGCCAAACTAACAGGTAACAACAAAGCTAACAGGTGTGAAGCACGAGTTCAAATATTTTAAATTTTAACTGTGGCGACTCTCCTGACTAGTGGTGTGTGCAATATATATATCGTCTACAATAATATCCTAATTACCGTGTTAACGATGTGCGAGCTGACGTTATTGAGTATGCTATTGACTGGAGGGAAAAAAACAAACAAAAAAAACCAACAATCAAAACGGCTCGACTTCATATGTTCTCGACTTTAGTATAGGCTGCTGCACGTGCGCATTAAGAGCGCCCGTACTGTTTGCTAGCATAGCTGCCTAAACAACACACCTAAAGCTGGAAATGAGTGAACACACTGCACCAGGCGAAGATATTCAGACATCACCAGCATCGCAGTCTACCGCCTTAGATTTAATCCCTAGGCGAGGATCATCTTCACTCGCGTGGAGGTGGGTTGGATTTGCAAACGCTGACACTGCTCAAAAGACGGCAGTTTGCAGACTTTGCAATAAAGCAGTTAAAGACAGCTCAACAACTAACCTGTTCCATCAGCTCTGAACAAACCACCACATAGAGTATGAGGAATATGAAAAGTTTCGGGAACCCGCTGTCCAAGACAAACCTAAACCAGCTAAGGTGTCTGGCAAAACACACACTAAGCAAACTTTAGCTTATTTCACAGCGTCACCACCAAACTCAAACAACTTTTGAAGACAAAAAAAACAACCAACCAAATACTTAAAAATGAAATGTATAAAATCATCCATCAGGTGTTCATCGGTTACCTGTGAGGTTAGTGACGGCGAGGGGGGCGGCTAGAGGATGGGGCAGCGAGGTGAGATGAATCTGTTGATTGGTTAGAGTGGGAATGTTCAGGGTGACTGAGGCCACACCTACAAATGAAACAGGAAACATTTTACTTTCAAAATAAAAGCACAGTGCAGCAGAGTGCGTCAAGGCAGGGCTCAGTCAGTACCTGGAGACGGCGTTGGCTGCAGTACCGCCGATCCCGTCCTCACAGGATTCAGGGTCAGGACTGGTTTCCCGGGTAGCGCTGCGCCGACCAGAGAGAGAACGTCAGTGGGAACGAGAGCCTGAAAGGATGAAGGCTCACCTGGTGGAACAGGTGAAGGAAAACAAGAAGCTTAATCTGAAAACTGAAACTCGAAGGAGTTCATAAAAACAAAAACAACTAGTTAATTAACCGAATCTGTGCTGAGACTCCACGTGAGTGGGCACAGGTGTTGGGCCTCACCTTCTGCTGACTTTGTGAGCACAGGTGGTGGTGAGGCTGGATTCTTACGGCGGGACAGGATGTTAGGGATTGTCCTTGGACGCTCTCTTTGCACAGGTGTATTGTGGGTTGCAACAGGGGAAGCCAGGATAGATGGCAACACCTGTCCAGGTGTTTGGACAGGTGACGGAGTGGGTAGGGAAGAAACAAAAGTGGGAGGGGTGTGTGCAATCTTCTGTTGGTCTGATGTCATGATACTCTCATCGCCTCCTGTGCAGGCCCCGCCTCTTGCTGGGAGTTGATTGCTCACTTGCTGTCTCTCCTCCTCCATCTCCTTCTGTCCAGACGACAGGTGCTGCTGCTTCCTCAGGATCTTCTGCTCACTCTTACCTGCAGCCACAAAGACACCAACAGGTTAGGGCTCAGCTTCCAGGTGAGCAGCCAGGTAAACGTCTTTGTATCGATTTATGTGTGGCTCCAGACATCCAGAGGTCCAGACCTTCAGGGATTTCAGCTTTGACCCAAATGTGGGATCAACCTGCTGCAGCTGAGGAAAGCCTCAGCAGCCTCACCTGGTTCCTCTGCTGGCTCCTCCCTTGATCTGCTGGAGATGTCCCTCATGTTGGCGTCTCTCTGCTGCATCAGACTCTTCGGGTCCTTTGTCTCAGACTGCAGAGTCTGGATCACCTGCCGCGCCTCAAACACAGAAGAGAAATTCACCTTCACTCTCTCCTCTGAGGGATCCAGTGAAGCTGGCCTTCATCAGCCTGTCTGATACATTTACTTCAACAGTAGCAGAACTCAAATCACCAACTCTTGAATCATCAGTGATCAGATTATTGATCAATGATCAGAGAGAGACTGAAGGGAACTAAAATCGGACAGATTCTCAGGCAGTTTCTCAATCCTGTGCGCAGAGGAGCTGCTCAGTTTGTGGCCCTGTGTCAGGTTTACAGGTGCTTCCTGGTTACCAGTAGCTGCTCACCTGCTGCAGGAGCTGCTCCTCAGGTAAGTTTGAGCCGTTCAGGGCCGATCGTAGAGCTGCGGGGGCAACCGGGATGCCGCGAGCCACCGTCTCCTCCTCCACCCTGAAAGGACAAACACATTAAATGTCCGTTTCAGAAGACGAGCAGCACACAGAATCTGGTTTTTGTAGGTTAGTGGGTGGAGCCTATCACTTTGAATCCTTAAACCTCTGCCAGGTGAGCAGTTACAACTTTCCTAATCGGGGGGGGGTGTGTTTCGATATCATTTTACACTTGTTTTGCATTTGTTTTTAGCCCCACCCCCTTTCTCCCCCAGAAGCTGATCAGCGGACGTGCCGTAGAGTTTTTGTGTTTTGTTTTTTGAGAGTAAGGTGACCCTCAGAGACCTGCTCCCTGATGACAGCCTGGACTTCTTACTCTGAGCTCCGCCTCTTCCTCGCCAGCCGACTGTTCTCCCCCACCGTCTCCACAGCAGCACCCTGACCTTCATCTTTCACCTCCACCTGGCACAAACAGACAGCTCGAGTGAGGTACAGCACAAACGTGTTCAGGTTCAACCAACCTGACCGAATCAATAATCGAGGCGATCAAATTTGTTCCAGTTTTCTGATTTTTACGCGTCCTCTTTAAAATCGTTCATGTTAAACCTTTACATTTTTCAAACTTTGATGTCTTTTAGTTTCTTTAACACTTCGACTTTAGTGACCCCCCCCCCGCCATGTTTCCTTTGCTTTCTCAAAGGCACTTTTTATTTTCCTGATGATGTTTTTAAAAACAGATTTGAATTTTAATCAATTTTTTCATCAAATCTCACTTTTTTTTTAATATAAATTAAATCTTTCTCTCACTTTTTCCAAAATTAAACTATTACCTTTTAAAACTCTAATGTGTTTTATTCTTATTGCGTTTATTTTGTAAAGCCACACTTTTATTCGGAAATAAAACTGCTGAAAAGGCCAGCGTCTGACAAACTGTCAGAAACGAGTTGCAGAGTTTGATGCCTCGTATTGTTCATACAGTTGTGCCTCTACAGCCTGACCCGCCGGGCCTCTGTACACGCCGCCTGTCTGGATGAACATTTCTTACATCGCTGTCCGAGAAGACGACATGCCCCTCGTCAGATGAGATTATTGTTGGCTCGTCCCGCTGATCTGCCGCACCAATCGACTCGGTCTGACCTGCATCAGAAAGCAGACAAGTTAGGGACACATCCTGGAAGTGGATGAAGCTTCACTCCCACATCAATCACTGATGGAGGAACTTCACATTTCATTGGTTTCTGAGGGACATCTAAACTCCAGAGATGGAACTGAATTTGAAAGGGGTACTGATGATCAGAAAAATTAACTACAACTCATTAAGATGTCAGTTTTCATACATTTCTGGATAAAGTGTTCTCCTCTCTTCCTGTGCTGGATGTTAAACAGGAAGTTCCTAGTAGTGAGGTCATTGTGAGTGCAGTAATCCGTCAGAGCTTGCAGGTCATCACTACCCAAACCCTACTGAGGTCATTAAAGCACCTGCAGAGGGTCACACTGACTCACACACTTCCTCAGTTTATCTGCAGACTTTTATTTGAGAGTTTTATTTTTGGTGGACACAAACTGAAGCTCTTCTGGAGTGGTTTTTGGGGGTCAGGGGAAACAGGAAACGCCCCGATGAATCTGCCAGGCGTGCCATCTCTTTGCAATCTTTCTGACTCTGACCTGCTGATGGAGCGATGCTCCACAGGTAATTATCCCTCGTCTTCCTCAGCCTCCTCTTCTTCCTCTTTAGACGCAACTCGGTCCTCCTCAGCTCTCGGATCACATCCGCCGCCTGCAAGTAAATATTACCTCCTGTCAACCTCCACCAAAACAACCAACCAACCATACGATGAGGACGGTTTGTTCTCTGACCGTCTGCAGCGTGGAGATCTTTGACATTTTCTCCTCTGGGAGTCCCACTGTCCTCCTCAGACCGTCGAACAGCTGACGCAGCCTCTTCCGACGTATCCGTTCCTTCGACACGTGAAGGAGACGCTACACAAACAAACAAATGCACATCTGTGAGCGGAGAACTTCTGGAAGGGTCTATTTCATGGATTTTTCGTCTTGTTACCGTGTTGTTTCTGAGCAGCAGCTTCTCATCTTCACTCTCCGACTCCCTGAAATCAGACGAGTTTTCTGTCTCGCTGCTTGATGTCACCGCTACTGAATGCGTCTCCGTGGTTGCAAGTGGCTTCTCGTCATCGACGCAGATGATGTCCAGGTCCACCAGGTCTTGGGCCAGCTCTGGTTTGGGACTGATCACATCAGCAGTGGAACGAAGTGGCGGCAGAATAGGGACTGCTGACCCTGCTGGAGGCGGGGGTCGGGGTGGGTGATTGAGCTCTGTCGGAGTCTGGATGGCAGAGGAGGTTTGGGGTCGAGTAGGTTTGGTTAGCAGTCCTCCCGTACCTGCCTTCACAGTTTTGATGCCCTGCTCGGTGCCCTGAACTGTGGAGCCTTTGAGCGAGAGGAGCTTCACTGGGGCTAAATGGGGGTTGGAGGGGCGTGTCTGGAGGAGGGTGAGTGAGCTCTGAGCCACTACCACCTTGGTCGGGGGCTTGGGCGGGGCTTTAGCACAGGTAACAATAATGGGGTCCCTGCTTGAGTTAGAGGAAAGGATTTTAAAGGTGCAGGTCCCCTTTTGAGACAGGAAACCAGATCCTGGTTTAACGGGCACAGAGAGGGAGGTGGAGGTGGTCAGAGGCCGAGCTTGGTGTCTGACTGTGACATCTGTGGATGCTGCAGAGGAGAGCAGCGAGGAGGAGGAAGATGAAGTAGCTGCAGGAACACAGAATTAAATAATTGAGATTTTACTTTCACTTTTCTTTGCTGCAGACTCGACTTAGGGTTTGGACCTGCGCCTGCTTCCAGTCTGCAGACTCACCTTTCTGAACCGGCAGAGTAGGGGTGACTGGCCTCAGTTGACTAAGAGGGACCAGCTGGACCAGTTTCCCATCGGGTCTGCGGTAAAACTGAACACCTGATGCTGTCTGGACTGGCTTCAAGAGCATCCTCTGAGGACTGGATACAGGGGCTACAACAGGAGCCGTCCCAGGGGGAGGCGGGACCTGAATCAGCACCACCTGAGTGGCTTTAGAGGGTGCCGCAACCAGAGACTGACCAACAGGCAAAACCTCCGAGCTGCTGGAAAGAGAATCTGAGCACACCACAGACACAGATTACTAAAAATTGATGCAGTTTAGAGACTGATTATCAGAAATGATTTATTTATTGATTGATTTATTTGCACATCTAATAGCAATTACGCCGCAGCAACGGGATTCTTCGTTACCATTCTGAACATCCGCTGAGCAGCAGGCTTCAGAATAACGTTTCTAAGAGCTCACCTGTGAGGGTGGTGGGGAGGGTGAGTGGAGTGACTGGTTTGGGTGGGGTTACAGTGGACGTAGTAGCGGTGGACGTAGTAGCAGTGGACGTATTAGCGGTGTTGGTGGTAACATTGGTGGCCGCAGTGGTTGCAGCGATGGCAGCAAGGCCAGAGAGCACGGACGAAGCCGAGGACACAATGGGAGGCGTCGGCCTGGATGTCTGAGGAGGTTTACAGGAGGAGGAGGAGAGTCGTAGAGAAGCTTGCTCCTGCTGCCTGTTCGAGCCCACCCGGCCAGTCAGGTAGGCTGCCAGACGGTTAGCTGGGTGGAGCGCCCCCATCTTCCCCAGCTGGATCTTAGCCAGAGGGTAGAGCTTCCCGTTCACCTACAGGACCACACGGAGAGGAAACTCAGGTCAGCTGCGAGCATTTCAGAGTTTACAGCTCAAACATCTGAAACTGGACAAGCCTCCGTCTGAGTCCAAAGTGATGAAGTGAAAGCGCAGAGTGAATCTGAGCTGAAACGCCGAATAAATGAAGTCAAGTGTGACATCATGACTCCACCCACTGATGAAGCATGACTCATTCCTACCTGGATCAGCTGGTCTGTTCCTCCTGGCCGTTTCCTGTTGGCTGAGAGAAAGCCGGCAGGGGAGATTCCTGTCAGGAAAGGCAGAGCCATGCTGACCTCAAATGCCACTTCCTCTTTGCTCCTCTCCTTCCCATCATCCATCTGGTGACCCGTAAACCCTTCTTCCTCCGTGATGTCACCTTCTTCCAACTCTCGCTGCCAATCTTCTGGAGGCTCCACCTCCTCCTTCACTACTTTGTGCTGCATCTCCTCCAGAGGCTCTGCCTTCCTACCCACCTTTCCAAGGTGCACCTGAAAGGGACAAGGTGTAATCAAACATGAACTCTGAATGTATCAGATCTGATTATAGGTAACGTTTTTGTCCATAGTTACAGGCGCTGCAATGACAGGTGCCACAGGTCGGCAGCAGTGGACCAGGAACAGAAAAAAAAACAGGAAACAAAGCGATCACAGGAAGAATTATTTCAGTTAGTTTGCATGGCAGGTGAACGCAGAGCTCCGATTGGTGGAAAAAGGCCAGCAGCCGACAATCAACTTGCAGGACACACTTTTTTAATGCCCCAGGTCATCATTATGTCGAGCGCTGCAGCAAATAACTTCCTCCATTTCCTCAGTAGATCACCGTTAATAGAAACACTTGCTGAACCCTTTTTTAATGAAAAGAACAGCAAATTCTTAGCAGGGCAATCATTGTGAAACTTCTTCAGGGGTACCAGAATGAAGAGATTATCCTGCTGAATTTAAAGTGGGCCGATAGAAATGTGAAACTGGCGTGTTTTACGACAAGTGTTTAGTCTCGGAGGCAGGCCTGTCTTTGACAGACATGAAACTTTTAACTGAAAGCTGTTTGGTCAACCAAACTGAAACTTCATTATCAACTTTATTTCTACCACTTTTCAGTGAAAACACACAGATTACCATGGTTACTGAAAGCATGGATTATCCAGATTATCAGAGCAGGTGGTGATGGTGTGTTCTGGGTTGTGGCCCACCTGTCTGCGCAGAGCAGCTGGTTTTCCCGGCTTCGTTGTGGGTCTGGAGATTTTGACATGGTACTGAATGCATCGTTCTGCACCGCTCCCCTCCACAGACTGAGCAGTGGGACAGATGAGGTAGTTCCTGATCCAGAATGGCTGATCCAGGCAGTCCCGAGCCATCGCCTCGCACAGCTCCATCACAACGTGGCTCCGGTCAGCTTCACTCTTCCACTTAAAGTCGGCCACGATAAAGAGACGCTTTGACGGCTTCGAGATCGGCTCAGCTGGAGGACTCGGAGGAGGCTCAGAGGGAGGGACCTCAGTGGGAGGGGGAGCCTGGAGTGCTTTACCTGCAGAGGAGAGAGAGTGATATTTTGTGATTATCTTTAACATTTGTACAAATACTTTTTGGTAACCGCATCATAGAACAGACACAATACACTTCCTTGTTAAACAAATTAGAGAAAGTACATACTGCACTGCAGAGTCTATATGATCTATAACAAACAATAAGCCAGATATAATGCATACTTGCAAGGTCTCCACATCATATTATACTCATGTGTGTAAAAGAATATTACTACATACCCTGCTAATATCAATGCATTATGTATGACATCACTATAATCATAATGCAACCATATTGTTTACTTTTATGCAATATTGCTGAGCAGAGGTATGGCTTTAATATTGCTCAATGATGGGTCAGTCTGTACAATTTATGGCCATGGGTCAACCCTGGCCCGCATGCTAGACAATGCTCAGTCAATCAGAAGTTGGCATCAAAGGCTAACCAATCAGGCTGCAGCCTAGAACTGTATGTCAGTAATGCTCAAGTATGTATAGCCAATCACACAGCACAGTATGATCACATGATTAGGCTAAACTCATCAAGTATGCAAGAGTCTGCATATTATTAGCATATGTTATCATAGCATTAGCAGTCTAAACTCATCCATGTTGTTAACGTTCCACTTCTGATAAAAACAGCCGAAGTGTACAAAGGGTACTAAACATCCAGGAATATGAATATCGTGTTGACGTATTCGAGTAAAGAAGACAGACATATGCCAAATTTCACGGCTTAGCCCCCTTGTGGTTTTGGAATCTATAGACTGAAAGGTAAAACTTCACAGACGATAAGACAACAATATGGTCCAGATAATAAAAAGCAGAACACACAGCAGTGGGTAGAGTCCAGCAGGGGTTGATGGGAGAACAGCAAGAGTACAGTTTGAGGGACTCGAGGCCATGAACTCACCCAGCCTGAAGGTCTGCTTCAGCCTTTTCGCTCTATGGGGCTTCGGCCAGTCAGGTTTAACAGTTGAGCCTTTCATCACCTCCTGGTGGACAAATGGTGTTGATTTTATCCGTCAGTGAATTGTGTAACAGCACAAATCAAAGCCGTACAACAAACATTTACAACAGCCAGTGTGGCTCATTTGTTCAGGAAACTGTCAGCTTACCTTCCATTTCTGAATCTTCCTGAAGTATCCTCGCACTCTGGCGCAGCTGTCATGATCCTCTCTCACTTTCTGGAAGAAGATAAATGATCAGGTTGAACACTATAGCAGGGGTGGGCAACTCCAGGCCTCAAGGGCCGGTGTCCTGCAGGTTTTAGATGAGTCCCTGATCCAACACACCTGAATCAAATGGCCGAATTACCTCCTCAGAATGCAGTCAAGTTCTCAAGAGTCCTGCTAATGACTGCTATATTTGACTCAGGTGTGTTGGATCACAAACACATTTAAAACCTGCAGGACACTGGCCCTTGGGGCCTGGAGTTGCCCATCCCTGACATAGTGTATAAATGTGCTTAACAGCCTCTTAAAGTCCTAGACTCTTTTTGGGGGGGTCCTTACAGCGGGGCGGGTCTCCGGAGCTGCTTTAGGTGCACTGACTTGCTCTGGATCAGAGCCTCCGTGGTCCCTCCTCCACAGAATCCGGACCCGCTCAGCAGGCTCGGAGACGCTGTCCGCCTCCTTCAGGACTGCAAACATGACAGCAGGATTTTTTAATCTTTCTGACTAATACTCTTCTGACATTTAAGTAAAACTGCAGAGACTCACCATAGGCCATCTTCATCCTCCTCCTCTTCTTCTTCTTGTTACCCTGGTGGGAGGAGGGGCTGGAGTCAGAACCATCCAGGTTCTTGAGGAAGACCACCTTCTGTTTGAGGCAGCTGCAGCCAAACATGCAGGCTGGGCGGCCACAGTGGCTGATCCTGGAGCAGTACGACAGGCCGGGGCACACGCAGCCCAGCCGGCAGAACTCATTCAGACAGGGCGGCGTCCGGCGGCGGCTCAGCTGGATTGGTGCTGTCGGGTTCTCACTCACAAAACCCTGAAGAAGAACATTAGATCCATTTGTTCTACACGTGAGAATCCACCCATTTCCTGTTGCCACGATCTTTTTATTGTAGGTGCTGCATTAATTTCCCCTCACCTCTATGCTCACATCAATATTAGTGCTACATGAAATGTAAGCAAGCATGTCTCATTTTTTTAATTTAAATAAAATGCAGCTCATGCAAACTTATTCTTTGCTGATACAAAGAGAACTGCTTTTATTTGAGAAGGAAAACTATATTCTAGTTCATGAGAGCCCTGTACCACACACCCTCCACAAAACACTTAAACAAACATGAATATTTTAATCTTCCAGTCTGCTGTTTTATTCAGTTTCTTCATCAGCAGAGATCCCTCTATTACTGACACTGTACATACACTGGGCTTTTTTCTATGACAGGCAGAGACAGGAACACGTGTGCACATGACAAACAGATAGTTTCCAGTGTCCAGGGATCAGACAGGTTTAAACTCCTCCTTAACAAAACCCAAACATCCTAGTAAATGCTGCACATCTTTGAAGAGTAAGGAACACTCGTGCTAAATTTCATGGCTCAGCTCCTAGTAGGTCCAGACTGGAAAGGTAAAAGCTCAGGGATGGATGGATGGTATAACGACAATAGCCTCACACTTAATTTTTATTCTCATGTGCAAAATAGATTCTAATAAACTTTCCCAAAATCAATCAGTGTTAAAATATCAGTGACTGCTGAAGCTTCAAATCAGTAAAACACAGTCGCTAGAAAAACTGCCCGCAGCCGACACTCGGGGCTCAAAGCCTCTTCGACCTGCTTCTGACAGGTCTGATAATATAAATAAACGGCATCATTTCATAAATACTCAGTTATGGCGAAGCTGTTGAGCTGCACCTTTAGCTCCGGCCTCTAGAAGGCAATGCAGACAAATGAAAGCTCACCGTCTGAGTGAAGAGGGATGTCAGGGCGATGGTGGCCCTTTCCGTGGTGATGCTGGTCCGGCGTTGGCCCTCCCACACCACGTTGTCCTCCAAGACCTTCTGTTTGAGCAGGGCACGGGTCATCGGCTGCCGCCGGCTCCTGCGACCGTCCTCGTTCTGCCTGCCATCCAGCCCCAGCTCAGAGTCTGACTCCAGCGGGGCCAGGTCCAAGGAAACACCTGACGTGGCCCTGGAGGGACTGAGGGTCTGGGAAGAGGTCCTGGGTTTGAGCCTCCTCCTCCTCCTCTTGACTGGGTGTGTGTATGCTGCAGGGTGCAATGTGGGCACCATTGGGTTGTGGCCTTCAGGCTGCTGAGCTTTATCTGGACTGGGTTCAGGACCCGGAGCAGCTGAAAGTTCTGGTCTGGGTTTGTTCTGTTTAGGACCTTTCTGCTTCCTCTCACCCCTCCGGCCAGCTTTAGGTTCCTTGAGCCGGGGTCTCTTGGAGGGGGGGATGAATCCAGATATGATGTCTGAGGCAGTAGGGTCAATGCTCTGTTTAGTCAGGATGTGGTCCAAGGTCCGGACGTAGCTGGTGCTCCTAGTGGGAAGCTCATAGATCAGCGGCTCCACCGGCGGCTGGGAGAAGCTCGCGGCTCGCTCATCAATCAGCTTCCCTTCACTCTCCAGATACTCGTCCAGCATGTCACTGCAGAACGCCGACAGGTTCTTTTTCTGAAGCTCTGAACTGGAACCAGCTGCAGGATTCAACACAAACCAGTTAGGGCTCAATGGATCCAGGAGGCGGGCTGAAAACCAAAGTGCTCGTGCTGGGAAATGGTAAACAGCTCATGGTAGAGAATGAAATAAAACACCTTCAGGTTTGCAGGCTGCAGGTGTGGGCGGAGTCTCAGACAGCGTAAACTTCTCTCTCCAGCCTTTAATCTGAGTGACATCTGTAGTTTTTCCTGTTCTGGACACAAATGCAGCAGAAACACCTGAAACAAAAGAGAAGAGAGGTAGAGATGTCAGGTGCACCTGTAAACGTGCCTCAATCTGGTTTTCCAGGTCCAAGTGAATCCAGGTGAGTCAGGATAGTTTTCTTTGGTTGTTTGATTCCTTGTCACCCGGTGATGATGCTCACCCTGAGACGTCGACAGCGTCTCCATGCTGGCACCTGGAGGGGGGATGGGCAGGTGGACTCCCAGGTACTGCAGGTCGATGGCCAGAGTCGGATCCAGCAGGGTCATCTTCAGACCAACTGTTTCACAGAGAATCACAAAGAAGGACAGTTGGAGAGAAAAAAGGGCTTCTAGCTGGTGTCAGCTTACAGGAACCAGGTGATTGTACCTTCTTGCAGCACTGGGTGGATGACCTGCTTGTGCTTCATTAGCTTCAAGTCTCTCAGCAGAACCTTCTGGAAGGAAGCAATCGTCTCCTCCAGACTCTCTGCTGAAGGCTTGGACGGGTTTAAGTTGTTGATTTGTTCATCGTTTCTATCCAACCTATTATTGTTCTCAGGTGAGTCTGCAGCTCTCTGACCTTCAGGTGTGGCCTGAGGCCGTGGAACCAGCCTGTCAGGGGAATCCGCAATGTGAAGTTTGAGAGCCTCCTGAAACAGTTTTGAGTTTTGTGTTAATCCTCAGCATCTATCAACACCTGTGCTCAGTGATGAAGAGACAAAACAGTATTAGCCAGATGGTTTATATTCTGTGCTTCATGCATGGATATTGTAACTATAGACCAGAGGCGATTGCTCTAAGACTGCAAGGGAAGCTTATAGTTATAAGTGATCAAATATATAATGTTGTCTGCACATGTCATTGACTAAATTTGCGCTACAACGCGCTCAACTTTTGTTCACAATCAGCTTCTTATCACTGGTAACGACGCGGCTTTCCTCTCACTCATTCCCGCAGCTTCACAGTACTTTAAAGAGTGTGGACGCTCCAAATCCTCTTAGCGGCATTTTCTTTGTCTTGTTCATTAGTGGCAACTATTGGAGCTACATCTGCAGGTGTAGAGAGGAGCTTCTCCTGTTTAAAGCAGCTCAAATCTTACACCCGCACCACCATGGGCCAAGGCCGTTTAAGCAGCCTAGCCATTGAGAGGACACTAGTCAAGTCCCTGGAAAAGACGCCTTGTTGGTACAACTGGGTCACAGATCATTTTATTGAAAAGGAGCGGAGGGTAGAATTTACGTATAAAAAAACCCGACACATTTTATAATGTAGGCCGAAATTGAGCTTCCCCTCCTTAAAAGACCAGCATCCGCCACTGGTATAGACCAATATCACTGCTTCCACATTTTTCTGAAATTTTATAGAAATTGTTCGTTACTAAATTAAATCAATTTGTCAATAGATAAAGTATTTTAAGCAATTGTCAATATGGGTTTTCGGTCCAATCATTCGACTGCAACAGCCATAACTGAATTAGTAGAAGAAATTTCAACAGCAATAGTTAAAAAGCAATATTTAGTAAGTATATTTGTCAATCTTTAAAAAGCCTTTAATACACTCAATCATATAATATTATTAGATAAACTGCACAAATATATACTCAGAGTGGCACATGAGTGGGTTAAAAGTTATTTGAAGGATACAAAACAGTTTGTGGAAGTTAATAATAGGAAATCCACTAAATACAATATTAATTGTGGAGTACCACAAGGATCGGTCCTTGGACTCACATTTTTTGATGTATGTATGTTTTTATATAGATAGATAGATAGAGATAGATAGATAGATATATCAATATTGTGGACTTGAAATAAGCCAGTCCTCCAAGCTGAATAGCAGGAAAAAAAATTGTGTGTGGGCAGATACAAGTTTTTACTTATTTCTGCTCCTTTTCATTCATGACCTCTTAAAATTATTTATATGTTGATTGATTTACATAAAAATAAAAATGTAATTAAATGGATATAGTTTCCAAGTCACGACCATCAGATTTAATTTGAAATCTACACTCACCAAAACATCTGATTGACCGTGAGTGCGAGGCTCTATGCAGACGTGCTGCCTTCCCGTTTTTTGTGACCACATGGACTCACCTGGAGAAGGCGCACCAACTAAGCATGCGCCCTCAGGAGGACGTCATGCAGCTTGAACACAGTGCAACTGGAATAGCTACTACTGCAGCTATGTGAGTGCAATACACGGTATACACTTTTAAAAAGGGACAGTCCCTAAATAATCCCAGTTTGAACATTCTGTTTGCTGCAGACAATCAGTAAAGAGCATTATAGAGTTTACAGAGTTTATGGCCGATCAGGCAAAGGTTTACAGTCCATGTTAACCAAAGAAGGAACCTTTAGGTATAAACAGGGTCTGAAGGTTCAGAGAGGAGTGTTGAGAACCTAATATATTTGGTCAGGTGCTCTCAAGTTTTCTTGAGAGCAACATTCAACTCATCAGTACAAACATTTATCCCTGCAAAGGTTCCAGTCATTTCTGAGCCATATTCTGTACTTTTATTTTTACTTAACAACTCTGTCTACACTTTTATAACTTAAGAGAAAAGACTGCAGTTACTTTACCTTTGAAGTGAAGGAGATGAATAACTGCTCCTCCACTTCCTCCAGGTTAGGCTGCATGTTCCTGTAACTAGAGTCATCCACCTCCAGTTGCATGCTGGTCTTGCCAAGCCTTCGCTGCCAGATCTTCTTGTTCTTGCGCTTGCAGGGTTTAATGAGTGAGAGCTGATGGCCCGGCTGAGAAGGTTCATGCCTTTCTGTTGTAGGTGAGCAGGGAACAGCTGCTGCCTCCGTGTTTGAAAACTCCACCCCGATCCCGAGGTCGACATCAGTGGATAAAAACTGCACAAGGTCAGCGAGTGAAGGCGTGGGCGAGAGACCGTCTCCGTCTATTGAAGAGAAAGTTGGAGAAAGAGGCAGCTGAAGGGCAAGAGGGGACAGTTCTGCAGGGAATGGCAGAGACTGCTCGTTCTCTTGAAATGACGGCGGGGGATGAGGAGCAGGCATTGGTATACGGGTGTTTGGAGCCTGTGGATCAGGGTCATCAGAAGTCTGGGAAGGTAATAAAGGTGGTATAGCAGATGGTAAAGTCTGCGGTGGTGGATGAAATGTTGTGAATGAAGTGTCTACAAACGACTCAGGTGGTGGTAACACTGTATGCCATTTAAACACAGAAGGGTCTTCAGTGTCCTGCAAGTCTTCAGGAGGTCCTGCTGCACAAGTTGCTTCAGAAGCTGTGGAGTCGAGCTCTAAAGCTATCGAGGCCGGCAGGTGAGGTAAAGGTTCTGGAGAACTCGCAGGAGACAACGGCTCAAAGCCGAGAGAGGAACACTCTGGGTCAGGAAGTGAAGACTTAAGAGTGGGAGAGTCTAAAGGTAGTGTGGATGATTCAGGTGGTGTTTGTGGTGAGTTACGGGAATGTAACACTGTGTCGAGGTGCAAGGGAACAGTAGTAGGTGAAGAAGAGGTAGTAAGTGATGCCCCAAAAGTACAGAATGGCTGATCTGAGTCAGGTAACACTGGTGTACCGTCAGGACCACTTGGCTCTGGGCCAAAGCTTTCAGAAATGGGGGCTGAGCCGCCATCAGTTCTTGGACACGTCAGATGTCCAGCAACAGCTATTTGTCCAGAAATATTCAAAACCACATCGACTTGTGGATCTGCACACCCAGAGGTCATGATGTCAGACTTGAGGACATTGCCACCAAGATCCTTGGAGGGATCGGTTGCACTGGTGGCGCCCTCTGAAGGCAGACATGCAGAAGCTGCAGCTGAACTCAGTGATCTGGAGAGACATTCAGATGGTGCTGCTGGGGGCGGAGAATCTGTTTTGTTTTTTGTCTTTTTAGAGTGCTGCTTCAAAAAGAGAGCGAGCGCTGGCAGAGGCAGGCGAGCAGGCCGTCTGTGCTGCTTTACGCTTGCCTCTGTTGTAGCATCTGGGTGATGTCGGTGGTCTGAGTCCTCAGAGGAGTTCTGGGCTCCATCTTGAGAAGCAGCACCAGAACTACCTGTCCTGACACTGTCTTTACAGTTCAATAAATTTAGCAGCTGCCTGTCCTCCTTAACTTTCCTTTTTGTTTCACTTTTCCTTGGGGGTACTTTCTCAGATGCACTGTCCATCTGAATAACACCCTGTCCTTTTGTGTTTAAAGTAGAGTTCTTAGTGTTAGGTTGCTCCACTCTGAGAGAGGTGCTGTGATTGATGTTGAGCTGATCCAGGTTGCACCTCTGCAGTGAAACGTGAGCTTCACGAATCAGATCAGAGAATAATTTCTGAGCTGGACGTGAAACACTGCTGAGGGAAACAAACAATAAATAAGGACATCAAAATTAGTGGAATCAGTGTTATTTATGAGGTAAGTTAATCAATATACTGCAGAAATAACTAATTGTCAGGACGGTTCTAGATTTATGAATCCAACAAGTACGCGGTATCTTCATCATGGTACCAATTACAACCAAGCTTCATACATGTGACCAAAGTGAACGTGATTGCTTCTGTGTGAAGAACTTTTTGGATCATTGCGTTTAATGATGCTGTAGTCCTTGAACTTTAAAATGTAAAGTGCTTTGAAGAACTTCCCTTGAGGTCTAAGAACCTTTTAAGAACCTGAAGTTTGCACCAGACCAAATGGGGGATAAAGAAAGAAGTCATACTGAAAAATAGTTAAAGTATAGGCTTTGGACCAGGTGGGCAACACTGTGCATTATTCAAGCATTTTAAAATCCTGCATCTATAAACTGATTGTTTTTGCTTTAGGTAGCTTTCTATTGCGTGAATTTAGGAAACAGCAAACTGAGAAGCCATTGCAGCCTTTCTGGTTCTCCTACAGTGTAAAAATCAGCCACTAAGCGAGCACTAACATTTTCCACCAACTTTCACTGCAACAACAACTCTAAATGTGCCAAACAGCAACAACCATGGAGGGGTCTGGCAGGTTTGCGCTGCTGTGAACTGCTGTGTTAGCCAATTTGGTGACTGTGATGTGGCTGATGGTGATGCTGAAGAGGAGAATACAACTATGAAAGAAGAACTCAAGAGGGCAGAAAACTCCCAGTTGCTGTCATACTTTAAGCAGTCAACTACCCTCCTGTAGTTCGTTTGGTTGAAACATGCACAAAAAGGTGTGGAAAACACTGAGGCTCCGTTTACACTGGAAATGACGTCGTTTTGATGCGTTTCAGCCTCCCGACTATAAGGAGCCGTTTCAGAGACGCTCTTCGTTTACACAAAAAGGCTTGAAACAATGAAAACAATGTACTTCCCATTGCCAGGCCACAAGGTGGCGGTGTTTTTTGCAAAGTTTGTTTACACAACACGCACATGCATGGAGGGACTTAGTAGGATACGCCGCAAAGATTTATTCATCATTTACAAGATAGCCAATGTGAGAGGCTTTGTAGACTGACGACAAGGTTGGATAGCTGCTGCACACAACACTCAATAATAAAACAGCAAAAACACAAGAAACGGTCCACTCTGGACGCCGTTTCAAAAACGTATCTTTTTCACGCCGTTCTTCTGTAAACGCGTATCGCGTTGACTTGATGGCGTTTCCATTAGTTTGTGGTTTTTCATATCCACTCACCCAAGGTTCTGGCAATACAAAAGTGTGACACGGAAGAAAAGAAAAGCAACTGATTGGCCAGAGAGTGTCTTCACTATGGCATATATGGAGTGACTCCTTCACCAGAATCAACGGGTTTTTAAAATGTCACAACATGACTTTTTGAAAACCCGACAGCGCGAAACTAGAGGCAGGCAAAGCGCGGTTTGAATATCCAGACCGACAGTTTGCAGCGGTAGTTTTGCAACAAGAGAGCCATCTGAAACACACACGCCATGCATATTATAATACTTAACAATGATAACCGTCATCCATTAAAACTTTGTACTGGAGAGTTATACACGATGATGATATTAAACTGCCATTAGCTGTTAGTTTGCCTCTAGCTAATCCATTATTGTGTTGTGTTTCAAGCCGCATACAAATTACATCATGCGGTGGTCCTCATGAACTTAAACATTTCTGGACCTTTAACAGTAACGTGGCTTTTTGCACACCTGACATTTGGTACAGAGAAACTGAAAACTTCACCTTCAAATTGAAACGCTTACCCCAAACTTTCCCCGGGGGCCATAGCAGCATGTGGATCTTTGTTTATAGTGGAAGTTTTCTGGAGATCTCCTGGCACTGAAGGTTTGGAGACTGCTGCTTTTGAATTTCGAGGTTTATGGTTTGCAAGCAAAGACTTCAAGCTCTCCTTCACAGGATGCTGCTCAGGGGCTGCAGTTCCTCCATGTTTATGTAAAGGATTCCCAGAGTTTGATTTGAGTTTTTTTCCCAATGAAGTGGATCCATCCTCCTTCAGTCCCTTAGCGAATGGGTTGTAGTTGACTTTCAGCTGAACAAACCGTGTGTTCTGATAGGCCATTACTGCCATGAACTCAGTCTGAGGGAAACTGACTGTAACGACACTGGGATCGTTCAGCTTTATGTCTTTAGCAGCTTTTTCCGTTTGGACCATGTGTAGTCGTGGTAAGTAGCGCTGCATCTGTTGCAAGACAATGTTCCCCTCTAGGTCTGAGATGTTGTTTGTGAGCTTCATTCTGTAAAAGGATACTGGACTCTGCATCCAGTGTTGGCCCGTTGCCGGGGAATCTGGATGAACAAAATGCCGACTCTTTATATGACGTGCTGCTTTTCCAACAGCTTGCCAGTTCTTGCCGGTCCATTTGTAGTTACTGTTGTCTAAAGGTTGGATGTCCATCATCAGAATGTACCTTTTAGATGGCTGCAGGCCGGAGATCCGGAAGCGGCAGTAGGGGAACATCCTGCTGCCTTGTTCAGTCAGAATCATCTCGGTTCCACATCTGAAGAACACATTCCACATGCTGTGGTTTTCCAGCGTCACTTTGATGCCTCCACAGATGTTCTCCGGCGGCAGAGTGTCTGACTGAGCGTGTAAGCTGGTGGGACATTCCTGTTCGCCACCTCTCACGACGGCCTCCTCCATCCCGCCTTTGCTCGCCTTTTGGAGTTTTGGAGTAGCACAGCATAAAGGGGGATGGCCGGCAGCCGTTGCTGTTGCTGGGGTGTTCACCCCTTCCTGATGGAATACCATGTCTTTCTGCTTCTTCTTAGAAGCCATGAACAGGTCCAACGAGGATCCTGGAGTTTGTTCATCTGCACGATGGTTCAAGACAGCATCCTGAAAACAAGAACCACAAAGAATCAGTAACTGCTGCACAGTGAGCTCAAAGTCAGGTGATGCAGCATCTGATGGTTTCTTTAATGCTTAATCTGATGTTTCTCAACACAGAACCACAGGATAAATGAACCATAGCACTGTGCAAAACTGGGAGGAGGGGTTCTAAATCAGTTTCCATCATCAAACCAGTGTTTTCCACACATACTTTATTACCCAATTTGATAACTGGGCTAGTTCTACTCTAGCTGAGCACTCAAAGCACTTTACAACACATTTACCATTACCCATTCTCTCACACATAGACACAGCAATCTCAACAAGGTGGTGAGGAGGCAGTCTTTGTGCAGGAACTCCATCCTGACCTCCCTGCTGTTTGCGGAGGATGAGGCGGAAGCTTTGAAATCACACATTGACACAAGCACTGTTTTCTATTTCACGGAGCTTTCTATTTACCATTCATTCACATAATGCAGACTGGAGCAGCCAGACATCGAACCACCAACCTTCTGATTAATAGATGACACGCGCTACCTCCTGAGCCACAGTAACAGGTAATCAGGGATCTGGCCAGAAATAACTCACTATTTTGCCCTGCAAAAATCAAGCATGAACAGGACTGTTGGAAGATTACATGCGCTCATTGTGAACAAAACTGCCCATGCTCAGTGGTTGCAAATTGCATTTAAATAATGCTATAGTGCTGCATCTAGCCAGAGGAGAAATAAATAAATAAATACATTTTTTTTTTTTTTTTTTAAAAAACAACAACAATCTGGTATCGGCGACGGGGTGACATGTGCGGGGTGCATGCCCACGTGGTAATTGCAGTGATAGAACAGTTCAGAACCAGTGAAATGATTTGCCCTGCACCAGAGGACCTCAACATGGTATAGCCCCGTGCAATCAACTGCTGGATTTGTCTCTGCACAACTTCACACTGCCCCGCCTTGCTCCCTCACCGCTTCAGCCATAAATCACGCAGTGATTGCCAACTGTATGACCCGGTCGCTTGATTTAGCGGCTTTTCAGACCCCGCCCCCAGCAACTTTTTTTCCCAAAAAGTGACTAATGACAAATTTAGCAACTTTTCCGGTGACATTGGTGACTTTTGGAAACCTGAAATCCTTCACTGTCGCCCTGTTCTGTGTACATACAGCCTTCATACTGCATACTTTGGCATTGCCCAGGCATATGCCAATAGTTTATTTTTGAGCAATTTCTCATGTACATCATCACAGCTGAATGTTAATAAAAGTGTGACAGCGTGTGACATTTGGGACACAGAGCTTTGACTCAGAAGTGCTTTTTTGTTTATACCATTTTAGAAGGAAAAAAAATAAAGATATATATCGTATATTTCCATTCAGCTGAAAATATCAAGATATTATTTTTGGTCTATGTTGCCCAGCCCTAGCACCTAACATGATCAGTTTACTAGTCCACAATCCTCCTCCTACTGATTTTAAAACATTCAACTGGTACCAGCCACCGATCCCTAGGCCTTCCTCTCATTGGCTGATGGCGCTTTAGACCAGCTGGTCGTTGTTCAGCTGTCTGACCACAGACAGTATAAAAGACAAAGTCAAAGTCTCGTCTAAAATCCTGCTACAAAGCCTAGAGCTGAGCTTTTTTTTTTTTAGCCATCGCCACCTTGGTGTTCCAAAACCAGACTGAGGGGTGGATCTGACTGTGAACCTGAACACTCATTGGCTAACCGCTTCACAATGACAAATTACCAGCAAATGAGAATATCCTGGACAATCCTCCTCTCTGATACATAGAATAAAACAAATAATAAATAAGTATTATACTGACCCCCTGCGGAACAACATGGTGAGGACACTCTGAAGAATGAAGGCTGATTATTAACAGCATTAGATTTGTAGGAAATATCAGACAGAAACCACAATGTTGTCACACTGGCTACAAAGGTTCCTGTCTGCATGTGCAACTGGCTGCTTCTGAATATTAACAGCATCACTAGTTGGTGCATCTTTTCAGCTTAGGACAGGACAGAAGAATCAGCTTCTCAATCAGCTTTATTCTCTGCTGGCTTGCAGCTGCTAACTGCTCTTTACTGTGCATACTGAAGCAGGCCTTTATTTCTTTGTGGAGATCAGCAAACACTGATTTCAGTGATGTGATCAGCCCGTGGGCGACACTTGGGAGTGTTCATCCATCTTGTTTCTTGTATAGCAGAACTTGTTGCACCTTATGGGTGAAGTGGAGCCCGTAAAGGAGAGAAAGGACTTCGGTCACCTTAATTAGGAACACATGAAGGAAAGACGTGCTTGAGTTCATGAATAATAAAAATTAAGGTAGGGCGCAAAACAACAGAATCTAGAAGCAGAATGAGAAATTCTGATGAGCTTCAGTCATGTGATCTTTAGACTGCGGCGAGAGCTGAAGGAGCTGTCAGTCATCTGCACCCAACGCCTGCTGTGATCAGTTTCCGTCTTTGTGACCTCAGCAGGTGAAAAGCTTTAAATTCATGTTTTGGCATTGTGGGTGTTGTAGTACTGTAACTCAGCCCGTAGAACCCCTACGGCCATCAGAGGCCTGCGTTTCTGTGCTCAAGAACAGCAAAGAGATTACTTAAGAAAAGAAAAGAGGCATCTGTTCAGGAGCCAGCAGATCTGCATGTCATGATCTACTCAGCTGTGAAGTGAAGAGTGCATGTGATAAAGAAAATTAAGCCATCACCACCCCTCAATCTGTGTGGTCAGGTGTTTTGTTTTTTTTCCAGGCTTTTGTGTTTGCTGTGGTTAAACTCACTGAGAAATCACCAAACTCTGCAGACCAGATGCCTGTTTAAAGCTCCCACTTCAGGTTCCATTCATCTCATTTTTCTCCACCATCTTAAGCTGATGGAGGTGTTCTCCATCTGCTTTTTGATGCAGCGGCTGTACAAACCAACTTATCTTCTCTAAACCACAGAAATGACTGAATAAAAACATTTACTGATCTGAGCACACAGGCGACCCATCTATGTCTGCATGCTGCTCTAATGGCTCTGCTGAGACCCGTTACAGAAGTGTTCTGCTCTCCCATAGCTCCAAGTTTTTTTTATTTAGGACTTCTCTGGAGTAGCTTAGCCTGATTCACAGTTACAATGATCCTCCTTCACCTCATAGCACACCTTCAGTTCTCCTGTTTTTGCTCCTGTCTCTTTAAGAGCCTCCTCCCTAAATGCGCACTTTCTTCTGATTGGCCAGCTTCTGGAAGTCTGCTGAGGGGCAGCACCAGCACCTGTGAGCGCCCCCTCTTGTCAGTGTAGAGCATGTTCTGATTCTTGCCGGTAAACTGTCGTGAGGAACAGCATCGGAGCTTTAACCAGGCAGCAGGTAATCACGATGCTCATTAGCGGCTGCGTAATGATGAGTGTGCATAAACATGTTAAGGTAAACAAGTGCTGGAATGCAGTCACAGGTACATATTTAGTGCCACAGCCTGGATTTGTTGCGGTCAGAAAGTCGGTGACAAGCTGATTCCAAGCAGGCCACAGTTCCACCTCACTAGTCAGGCAAGCCTGAAGGCGCTAGCTGATAACGCTTGCGGCTACCCTCATGTCCAAATACGGTAACGCTAGCTGGGTCAAACTGAAGCACGGTGCTAAAAAGGTCATCCAGGAATGACATTACATCCACGTCTACCTGACATAGATGCAACCTGCCGATGAGCTGTTCAAATGCACATCATTCATGCTAACACTAATGCTAACCGTGTAGTTAACGGTCACTACACCCTCTAGAGCTCAAACTAATGGTCCCACGAGGTGACGTACATATTTAAAACCACCTGACGCTTTGCTTTAGCACGTGCTAACTGCTATCTGCTAACATATTATTGGTGCAGTCATTACGCCCCCTAGAGGACGCCAGGGGGTCTGCAGACTTAGGTGTGTTTTTTTCTGCAGCTGTGTGATAAAGCTTAAGGAAGTCTGCATTCAAAAAGCAAAGCAGATTCTCACAGGAAGTCCTGAAATGCTGGAGCAACACAGCGCTCACTTCAGGAGCTCCAGCAGCCTCTGGAGCCCTGGAGCTCCTGAAGCTGCCGCCTGCAGATGAACCACACATGTTGCCCAAGAGAGAAGATCCCAGAAAGCATTCATGAAGCAGACAGGTGAACCTTGACCCTGCCAGCTGCTAGCTTGGCACTACTTTCGCTCTTGAACCCTAAATATACAAATTCCGACATTACACTATAAACTGAGGCCCGGCCTCGTTTCACCCCAAACAGAGCCGAACCTTGTCTCCGAACAGCTGCTCTTAAAAACATCCACCCTGAGCTGCATGCTGACCTGCCCTTTAAATTGCACATGCGCACAGACACCTGAGGTTCCGGTCCGGCCCGGTTCTGCGCGCAGGCTCCGCTGTGCTGTTGATGCCTGGAGAGCAGCAGCTAGCTGCAGGCCTCTCCGGACCCATCATGGCTGCCTGCCTCACTCCAAAGCTCCTCCCGCCGCCACGCGCTCCAGTACCGTCGCTACTGTTACCTTCTCCAAACCCCGCGCATCCGCGGGGCTCCGTGGATCCGGGCCTGCACGACAGGTTTCCGTGGTACAGCCGTCGACGCGGCGGATCTTTTAACTCAGGGCGGGGAGGGGGTGGACAACGGGAGCACGCGGCGTCCTTCGCAGTCACGTCACCTCCTCCGCCAGTACTGCGCAGCCTCCGCCGCCATCTTAGCGCCGCCACCTGGTTGGAGCCGCGGGGGGATCGCCGTGGGCTGCAGCCGCTGCCACTGCTTCACGGGGAGAACCGGTATTGGAGAGCTACGTCAGGCCGCTATACCCGGCATTTAAGCGCCTAATGCGAGAAGAGAGCAGAGGCGCTTCCGGTGGGGGCGGCTCCGTCCGGATTTTAACCTCCGAACGATCGCTCAGCGCCCGCCTGCTGCTTACGGACGGACCTCGGACCGGGTCCGAACTGCGGCTACCATGCTCGCTGTATTGCTGCTGGGTGGGTGGTCGTGGCATTTTCATTGGCATGTGGCATGCTTATTTTACAGTCAGGAGACGGAACCGAGCCGCGGGAGGGGACACACCCGAACCGAGGTGGGAGGCAAGATTAGTCGCCCGACTAAATCCGAACTGATATTGCGCGTTCATGTGCGCGCGCTTACCTGGTGCCAGTTAACTCGCCAGCTAACGCAGGTTATCCAGGTGTGGCACATCTGGCCTGTGTGAGCAGGTGGAGTTTAGTGTGTGTGTGTGTGTGTGTGTGTGTGTGTGTGTGATTGATTTTATAAGTCTGCTTACACTCAAAGGTAAGTCACATGTCACAGGCACTCTTTAATAAGTAATCTATCACAATAAAACATTCAGTGCGGTGTGTAACGAAGTTAATGATCAGAACAAACACACACACTCCAGCCTTACCTAACCTGTGTGTGAGTGTGAGTGAGACAGACATCATTCTTCCAAACACATGCAGGCTCCTCCAATCCAGGATATTATTTCCTTAGTTTGCTTCTCTAACCATGACATTAATCAGGCTCAAACCAGTGGCTATGAAAGTGGCGGAATTTGCAGCATGCATCCAATCAGAAACAGGTACAGGTGTGCTGGCAGCACAGTGGCTGATTTTACAGAGGAAGGTGTTAGAAAACGGAAGTGGTTAAAGACAGAATGAAAGCTGCAGAGAGAGTGTCTCTCTCTGCTTCTCAGGACAGTCTTGATTCTTTTAAAAACCTCAAGTGTAAAACCGGCTAGCGTGCTAACAGACCCAGCTTCTATATTCAGGGTTCTGAGCCATTCACCTGAACAGGTGTGGGTTCTCCTGAGAATCTGCTTCCTTCTGAAGCTCGTCAGGGGAAATGCTCTAATAGCTTCAGGCGTGTGCACACACAGGTGCTCCCGTGCTCTCGCCTCTTCACACATGAGTTGTTTTCAGAGCTGTGACTCAGCCGACACTCAGTTTCTGTGTTTGCCTGAGGAAAAGCCGGATTTTAACCTGCAGTAATAGCGGTGTGCACTCTTGTCTCCTTTTCTCCTTACTGCCATGTACATTTTTATTTTTTTTTTAGCTTCTCGTTTCCCCCTGAGCTCTGAGTCTTTGTCCAGTTTAGCCATGATCACCTGCAGCACAGCAGATATTCAGAGGAAGCAGCGCTGTATCTTAAATAAAACCACCTTCCCACCAACGAGCAGGTCCACCCGGGTCCTCCAGCACTGCTCTGACCCGGCGGCTCATGGACCCAGGACCTTTGGAGTCGTTCGAGCAGAGCGGGACCTGAGGGACCAGCTCCTGTTCCTCCAGGTTCCTTCCACATGACAGTTTCGCATCACAATCTTCTAACGAGGTGTTCATCGTGTCTGTGTTTTTTATATCATATATTGGTTGACTGGTCCATCTGTTACATACATTTCCCTCCAGCACATCAGGTGAGTGTTGATCAGAATTATTTTAAAGGTTTCCATTTCCAACTTTTATTATTGCACTATCAGAGCAGCTTTTCATGATTCACAGTTCATAATAATCCATCTTATTCTGGGCCCTCGTACAGCTCCCTTCCTTTTAAGACATCTTTCCTCTGATTGGCTGCCAGCAGTTGGGTGGAGCTTTTGTCCTATGACATCATACAGATCTGAGAGTAGAAAAAACTGAAATTGAGTGTTTGGAGCAGTCTGCAGCCTGAGCTTTGGGCTCATACATTGAGCTCATTATTAGAAACCTCATGAACATTCAGCAGTGGTGCAGGAGATGTGTGACAGGAAGTGAGAGAAGAAGAAGAATAGGGTCCCTTTATCCAATGTTACTGAGAGAACCACAGGAAAGCCGCCAGACTTCAGTTCTTGAGGAAATACCCCGTTTATTCATGGAACGTTTGAAGACAATGTCCACCAGGTGGAAATGTCCATGAGATGCAGTTCAGATTGAGTTAGCGTCCAACATGTTAGGAGACGTCTGAGAGCACGAAGGGACGGAAACATTGGTCAGTTCATCACGGCAGTGACATTTAGTGATAAAGGGCAGTGATTGGTCAGTGGGTCAGCAGACCCAGTCTCATTTTAGTTCCTGAGTCTGCGTGATGTGTTAAACGTGAATAAACTTAGCGTACCAGAACACAGTTCTACCTGCAGTCTTTCAGCTGGAAACCAGGCCACAAACTCATCTTTTTAATATTGCATTTGCTTAATGTTTCCTTTTGTACTGTTTTTTTTATTGTTGTGAAGCACTTTGTGGCACCTGCCTTGAGAGGCGCTATGTGAATAAAGTTTTACTGACTTAACAGGCTGTCAGGAAGGGCTCAGTTAACCTTTATTGAGGTCAAACGTCTCAGCAGCAGTCATCCCTCAGTGAGTCTGAACTGTAGCCCAGCAGAGCTCTGTGAAGGTGATGAAGGCTGGACAATCCAGTTATCCTCACTGCTGCCTGTTTCTGAAGGTTTTGGTGTTGGCGGTGTAGCGCAGACGTCATCCCTGCCCTATCTAACCCGGACCACATTTCTCCTTCCTCACCTGAGGAGCTCTGTAAAGGGCTGAGATGGTTAATAAAAAAAACTTAAAGCTTTATCCATAATTTAGTCTGGACCTTCAGGAGAAACTCTTTAGTGTAGGATTAGGAATGTGCCACCCTGGAACTCGGCCTCCTAAAGCAGCAGTAATCAATATGACTCATTAAGCACTGAAAGAGCATTTATTATCAGTACCAGCTGAAAACCTGAAAAAGGTTAAGGTGTGAGATCTCTTGATCCAGGACCTGATGAGTCGTCTTCCAGCTGGAGCTGCATTTTTGAATATATGACTTGCAGTGTCAGCAGTGGAAAAACCTACAAAAAAATCCAGATCTACTCTAGATGTCCATGAGCTCCGAGATCCTCCTGTGGGAATTTTACTTTCTCCATGGAGGTTCCCATACTGACAGTCTCTTTGTTTAGGACCAGAAGTTTCATTAACCACACAGGAAACGGTGTAATAAGCTGATCAACGTGGAGTTTCTGATGTCTCCACATTGGGCCATCAACACAACCGACCAATGCGCACTGTGATGTCACAAGTAAAACAGCTTCAGTCACGTTTGGTCAAAGACCACATTTCTGGGTTTCAGATGAACTACACATGAAGTCCTGAAGCTCAAATGTTCTCCATGTCCATCTTTGTCCCTGAGTTTACACCTGTGACATCACAGCAACCTGGTTGGTCAGTTTGAGTTAAATTCGATTTTTATGGGTTTGTGTTTTAATGTTTTCGTTGAAATTCTACTCAGTTTCATCACGAGCAGAGTCCTTCATGTTCTGTTTTTTTTGAAAACACAAGAACAAACCAGCAGCAATGAAAACTACAGATTCAAATGTCCAATCACAGAACAGTTATCGTTTTACTTTAAAGTAATCTGAGTAAATCACGGCGGGGCCGTTCACACGTGTGGAAAAGAAGCTTTCAGAACTTTGAGGAGTTTTACGGTGATGCCGTTTCGTCTCCTGCTCGTTTTGTGCTGACTTTATTTTGGGGGGGGGGGGGGGCTTGCATATGACTTTGTGGCCTCCAGTCT